>PITA01026239.1:0-22931 GCA_004023965.1 Spilogale gracilis
GAGAGTTCCATCTTTATCAGCTTCCTTGCTTGCTTTTGAGACGAATACTCGGGACACAAGGTGGTCATCGATCCCCACAGTGCACTGGAAGCCATGTGTGCACACACTCTCCGCGACCCACGTCGTCCCAAAGAAAACCAAGGCAAGTGACAGCTCTCACTGCAAGTGCTGGGCCTGCCTCTGGGGTGTCCAGCAACTGGCGGTGAGCTCATCATCACCCAGCCCCTTATAGTTGCGTTGATGAAAGGAAGAGGACTCTTTCCACAAGAAATAAAATAACTGCTTTTCCTACCAAAGAGTTCTAAAGGCTGCTTTTTACATAACCAGTTGAGGAAAGAAAATGTGATGCCTGTCTTGAACAGCTAGATGCCTAGGATCTTTGGGCATCTTAGAAACATTCTCAGGCCTTACACAGGTGAGGCTGTGTCTTACAGGTGGAAACAAGGTCATGAAGAAGAGAGGGTGAAGCGTGATGGCAACTCACCAGAGTTCACAGCGCATCAAGTAGTGGGTCCGGACTTAGGGTTTAAAAAAATTCTCAACATAGGTTCGCCCCGAGCCTCTGACCTCCCAGCTCAGCGTAATAAACCGTGACTGTAACATCAGCAGGAGTGGACATAACAGTTTGTCTCCTTTGTCACTGAGCTGGATTTCCTGGTCATAAATGCCTCATTTAGAAACCATAAAGTTCACATCACCGTGTACTCAGATAAATACAAGTCTGGAAAGTGCTAACTCGCTATCTCTTCATTAAAGTTGGAGAGTAATTGGCACAGATGCCAGATCAGGTGTGACTCATCTTGGAAGGTGACCGGCCCTCGTATATGACAATGGTGGTGAAAGGAGCCATCTCCCCACTGTGGACATCTACTATCGACCTGCAACAAAGCACATTCATACCAATTAAAAATCCCATTTAGTTTATGTATATAAGTTTTATTTTGGTATAAAGGTACACAGTAAAACAGCAGTATACTGGGGACATATTTTTGACATTCAAAAATCTTTATTGCTATCTTTAGTAAACTATTTAGTGTTTCCCATAGATCTTTTTTTATTGAGGTGAAATATACTTAGAACATTTGCCATTTTAATTATTTTTAAGTGTACAGTTCAGGGGCATTAAGAACAATGTTGGGTAGGCATCCATCCACAGAACAACTTCATCATCCCAAACAGAAACTCTGTAACTGGTCAACAATGACTCCTTATTCTCCCTCAGGAAAATTTTTTGAAGTAACTTTGGAATTAAAACTGTAGTTTGGAGATGCCTGGGCAGCTCAGTCTGTTAAGCGTCTCCCTTTGGCTCAGGTCACGATCTCTGGGTCCTGGGATCGAGCCCTGTTGTCATCGGTCTCCCTGCTCAGCGGGGAGTCTGCTTCTCCCTCTCCCTCTCTCCCATCATCGTCTCGTGCTCACTTTCTCTCCCTCTCCCCCTCAAATGAATAAGTAAAATCTTTAAAAAAAAAAAAACCACAAAACTCTTATCAGAGTTTTTGATACACTCTTATTATCTTATCGGAATATTTGCTTCCTGGGAACTAGCAGCTCTAGGTACTAGACATATATAGAACTAGCCCTTTTTATGGAGAAGGCTGCTGAGATTAGGGGTGTAACTTGAAAGGTCCCTCTATAGGAACTTGTTTAACTATGTGACAGAGTTACTCAATATAGAAACTCCATTGATAAAAGCATTTCATTTCCATCAACAGGGGATCACTTGCATGAATTATGGTACATTCACACAGTAGAGTACTATGTAACTATAAAAAGGAATTAAGACTATCTCTGTACACTGCTATGGAATGATTTTCAAAATAAGTAAAACCACAAGACAGGGAAAAGTGAATTGGATGCGCTCCATTATTTAAGAAGGGAAGGATATATACATAAGTAGATTTTGTTTCTGTTTTTTTAGATGGAAAGACAAACCAAAAAAGCTTGCAATTATTACCTGTAGGGGAAGAGAGAGAATGCTATATAGGGGATAGGGTTAGAAGATAGACCTGTCCAAGTATAATTTGCGTTATAGATTTGGCTTTAGAACCATGTGAATATTTACATAATTACTAAAATAATTTTTTAATTCTTAAAAATTAAAAGCAAAATGAATGAACATAACTGTATATCAAATTGGTGGCATAAACACAAAGGAATTATTTCAAATGATTTTACAATACAGGAATTTCACTGTGCATTCCTGTTGGGAAATACCCAAAGGATAAAAATAGTGGCAACTACATCAAAAACCACTGGTAATACTATATGTTGGCTAATGCAACATAATAATAAAAAATAATTTTAAAAAGTCACAAAAAAATAGTGGCAACAAATGAATGATTAGCCAATAAACAAAAATCATTTTCACTAATTGTTCTGTTTGTGGAAGTAATATATTGTCTTTGTGACACTGTACTGTTATTCTGAGACTCTTGTACGTTCATTACTGGAGAAAGTAAGTGAGGAATTATGCTGATGTCATGGGGAACCAAGTTTTTGGCATAAGAGGAAAAAAAGTTTCATCTTTAAGACCAAAGAGGTTGAATTAAAACTATTGCATTCTGCATTTGATATGAAAATACCAACTTGAATTCATGATATATTTATCTTAAATACATGCTTATTATACACTTATTTCCTAGCTTGGTTTACAGAAAAGGCCTAAAACCAATGACCAAGCCAGGAGCTAGTAAGCACCCCTCAGTCCCCCAAGTTGTAGCCTCTACATTCTTCTCCTGCCAGAAGGATCCAAAGCTCCCCCCCCAAAAAAATGGCTGGTTCCAGATTTAGGGCAAAAATAGTCCAAGGTGAGTGTGGAGCATCTTTTCATACCAGACATCCAAAGGACTGATGAAAACATCTGGGGCTCTGCCAAAAGAATATAAAAAAACTCCTTCAAGTTAGTAGATAGACCTGTGATGGACATCAACAAGAATAATAATAGCAATAGATTGGAGATATATAATCAAGTTCATGAGCTTATAATGATACTAGAAAAATTTAAAAAGGAAAACTGATAACTACTGAAGGAGTAAATGTCCTCCCAAAAAGACAAAACAGTATAATGTGCCTTGTGATAGAAGTGCACACCACACCTATGCAGGAGTCTTGCCAAAAAACTCTAGCTGAATCTGATGAAGTTTCTAAGTCTAACCACCAACTCCCCAGGAAATACTGGGCACAGAGGAACATGTTAAATGATACCAAAGGAAATCAGTAAAATCCAATTCTATGGAAAGCATTTAGGACAAACAAAATGCCAGTTTCTTCCATAAATTTAAAGAAAAAAAGAGATGGAGGGAAGACCTGTGTATTTAAAGAGATTCAGGGTTCTATCGATATGGTATATGTACTACGTAAAGTACATAGACTTTTCCTATACCTTTCTCTAAATACAGCTAAAAATCTTAGATGTTAAATACATATTAAAAAAGAAGACCATAAGACTCTGAAAGGTACAGTGAAGGAAGCAGCACACCAGCTTGGGATCTTGGGACCCAAAAATGATATAGTGCTAAGTTCCCCAGTTTTGTTTTGCCTCCTACGTCTTATACTTGGAGCCAAAGAAAACAGCAACAGGGAAACACCTACAGGCAGAGACAATTGAAAAAAAAAAAAAGACCAACACCACTTTGCACCCATTATAGTTATTATGCGAAAAAAAAATAGTTGAAGATGTGAAGAAATTGGAACCTGTATGCATTGCTGGTGGGAACGTGAAATTGTGCAGCTATTGTGGAAAACAGTATGGTACTTCCTCAAAATTTAAATATAGAATTACCATATAAATCCTACAGTTCCACTTTTTGAGATCAGCCCAAAAGAATCAAAAGTAGGGGCTTGAACAGATGTGTCCATCCATGACCAGAGCAGTGGTGTGGAAGCAACTCAAGTATCCACTGATGGATGAATGAATAAACAAAATGTGATATACACATACAACAGGATATTATCCAGCCTTAAAAAGTAAGGAAATTCTGGCATGTGCTACAGCATGGACGAACCTTGAGGACATTGTGTTCAATGAAAGAAGCCAGACACAAAAAGACAAATACAGTAGGATCCCACCTACATGAGGGATCTAGAATGGTCAAATCCGTAGAGACAGAAAGTAGACTGGGAATTGCCAAGGCGAGAGGTGGGGAGCAGGGCAGTGAGGAAGGGGAGTAGTGTTGCTGGTTCCGAGTTTCAGCTGGGTAAGATGAAGATGTTGCAGAGACAGATGGTGGCAATGGCCACACAATGGTGTGACTGGACTTAGGGCCACAGAACTGTAGGATATAAAACGGTTAAAATGGAAACTTCCATAATTAACCACAATTTAATTTTTTTCCATAACTCAGCAACCCTATCCCTCCCCTCCCCACCACCCAGCAACCCTCAGTTTGTTTCCTGAGATTAGGAGTCTTTTATGGTTTGTCTCCCTCCCCAGTCCCATCTTGTTTCATTTTTTTCCCTCCCCACCTCCGAACTACTCCCACCCTACCTCTCAAATTCCTCATATCAGAGATATCATATGATAATTGTCTTTCTCTGATTGACTTATTTCGCTCAGCATAATACCCTCCAGTTGCATCCACATCGTTGCAAATGGCAGGATTTCATTCCTTTTGATGGCTGCATAGTATTCCACTGTATAGATATACCACATCTTTATCCATCATTCATCTGTTGGTGGACATCTAGGTTCTTCCCATAGTTTGGCTATTGTTGACATGGCTGCTACACATTCGGGTGCACATGGCCCTTCAGATCACTACATTTGTATCTTTAGTAATTAACTGTGATTTAAAAAGAGAAAAAAGAACAACAGAAGCCTGCTCTGTCTAGCCAAAGGAAGAAGGAAAGGGAAGCCTACCAAGACAAATTTTTTTGAAGATTTAGAGAAAGAGTGTGTGTGCACACACATGCCAGAGTGGTGGTGGGGCAGAGGAAGAGGGAGAGAGTCTCAAGCCGACTCTATACTGAGTGAGGAGCCTGACACAGGGCTTGATCTGAGGACCCTGAGATCATGACCAGAGCCAAAATCAAGAGTTGGGTGCTTAACCAACTGAGCCACCCAGGCACCCCTATCAAGACAAACTTTTTCAGCGATAGTGGCCCTACAGCAGCCAACGCTGTAGAAAAAACTGCAGCTCTACCCACACTCAACCAACCATGGCTGAACAGGGAGCAAGCCTCAACACCCCTACTGGGTTGGTGTCAGTGAAGGCCTGAAAGAGCCGGAACTTTCTTCCAGGCTGGCCTAACAACAGTCCCACCCCTGAAGTGCCCGGGGCACCAGTGGGGAGCCTAGACTTGATAGCAAAGCCATGATCCATAAAAGGGCAAACTGAAAAATTGAAGGTCATCAAAAGTAAAAACTTTTGCTCTGAGACAACTCTGTTAAGAGGATGAAAATACAGGGCACCTGGGTGGCTCAGTGGGTTAAAGCCTCTGCCTTCAGCTCCGGTCGGGATCGAGGCCCGCATCAGGCTCTCTGCTCGGCAGGGAGCCTGCTTCCTCCTCTCTCTCTGCCTGCCTCTCTGCCTATTTGTGATCTCTCTGCCAAATAAATAAATAAATATTAAAAAAAAAAAGAGGATAAAAATACAAACTGGGAGAAAATACTTGCAATCCAACGTATCTGAAAAAAGAATTCTATCTAGAACATGTAAAGAGCGCTCAAAATTCAAAAGTAAAAAAAAAAAAATCCAATGAGAACATGGGCAAGAGACTTGAATATTTCCCTGGAGAGGACACATGGGACAAATAAGCCCATGTGGTCAACAGAATTGGTCAACAGAATTAATTGTTAGGGTATCTCGGATCAGAGCCACGATGAGAAAGCACTGCACACCTGTCAGAATGACTAAACTCGAGCACAGTGACACCACCAGGTGCTGGTGAGCATGTGGAGAAACTGGATCCTTATAAATTGTGCTCATGGGCATTTGTCCCTGAGAAATGGAACCTTACACAACAGCCCGTGCACAAATGTTTATAGCAGCTTTAGACGAGAGCCCCAAACTGGGAACAACCTGGATGTCCTTCAGCAGGCAGACAGGTGCACCCAGGCAGGGAGGCGACCCAGCAGAAACAAGGAATGAGACCCCGACACCCATGACAGATGACCCATGAATCTCGCAAATTACGCCAAGTGAAAAGAGCCAGTTATAAAGGTTATATGCTATCGGATTCCATTTATATAATATTTTGGAAATGACAAAATTCGAGAAACAGCAAGCAGGTTAGTGGTTGCCAGGGATGAAGGGGTCATGTGGGGACTACCGGAAGCCCTATTCCGTCTCCGGCCAGCCAAGTGCTCCCTCTACCCATGTGGCCTGAGTTGCCGGTAGCGGGATCATCTGAGCCAAAACCGCAGCTGGATATCAGCAGAGGGTGTGTGGCCCTCGAACGTTGTGACCAGGCTCTGCTTAGAGTCATGGACACAAATGACCATCACATGTTGCAGTGAAGCTTGATCCCACGCTAAGCAAGCTGGGCTCACAATGGTAGGAAAATAATGAAGTTAGCTTCTCCTGACTCAGTCTTTGGTCGTCTTCCTATAGGCACAGGGACTGCGTGCATGTCCCCATTCGTGTGTCTGTCTTAACCCCGTGGGACAAGTCTGGAGGCACGGAGTTTGGAGGGCATGTTTGTCACCCCCTTGGCACCCGTGTAGTTTGCAACCGTGTCGGTATAACCTGCCCTAGCAAGTTTCTGGGTATTGCCAGCCTTGGGACAGAGCCCGAGAACCTGCCGTGTTGTCAGCCCCAAGATCCCCCTGGCCAAAGTGCCCATCACTTCGCATTCCGCCTTAGCAACTGATGGGTTCAAAGTCTAGACTGTTAGTACGTTAATACTGCGTATTGCTCAGTGTTCACAGGAAACCACAGTCTCTTTGTTACTTGGTTGGGAGGCTGGAATAACAGCCCCCGAGGGGACACGTCCTGGCTTGTCTGGTGGGCCGATGTCAGGGGGTCTTACAAGAGGTGTGCATTGGGAATGAGAGGGGAGAAGGTGTCATGGTGACAGCTGTAGACCCCAGGGTTAATGTCCTTGTGAGATGGAGGAAGAGCCCTGGACCAAGGAATGGGGATAGCCTCTGGAAGCTGCAAAAGACAAGGAGACTCTGGAAGGAACCCTGCCAAGGCTTTGACATTAGCCTGGTGAAACTGATTCGGATGTCTGACCTCCAGAAGTGTGAGATAATAAATCTGTGTCGTTTTAAGTCTCTAAGTTTGCAATGACTTGTTTCAGGAGCAGTGGGGAACTAATATAGCTAGTACTGTTTTAACTAGTGCTCACACAAAACTCACCAGCAAATTACATGAGTCCCACCTCCAGAGACAGTGACATTCCGGAATCCACTTTCTCTTCCTGGGGTCCCCAGTTTCCTCTGGGGGGCCTTGCTGGTATCTGAATGGACTGCCATTTCAGTCCTTGTAAATGGCCCATCTCCTCTGCCCATGGATGTCACCCCAGTAGACAGACGGCACCTGTTCTAGGAAACTCCAGCACAGGCCTGAACAGCAGAATCCATGCAGCCCCCCCATGGTTTGGACATAACCACCTCACTGGGGCGGGACCTCCCCCCATGCGACCTCCCCTCTAACCTCCAGCTGGACCCCAGGGCACTTTTTATTCCCATGTGCAAGGAGAACAGCTGTGCCTAGTAGAAAACTCAAAGACCACAGAAATGTATTAAGAAAAAACTGCAGCCGTTCAACCAATAACAGCAGCCTTCTCTCTGGGTCTTTCTCTGTGCGTGGCCATGTAGATTGTCGTACGTAATTCTGTGTTAATGAGACCTGCTCATTCATGTTATTTGTTAACCTGTTTTCATCTCTCACATCTTGAAGTCTCCAAAACAATAAATCTAAATCTTAAGGAAGGAAAAAAAAAAAAAACCCTCTGTACTACCTAAATGATGTTTCAGTAAACAGGTCCAAAAACAATTTTTTTGATTGGTCCACTCCTGTGAAACTTCTGGATTTATAAGCAATATTGAAAACAACAAATCTTTCATTTACTCGGTATGTATTTGTGTGGGGAGTGCCTGGTTTGCCAGGTGCTGTTTTAAGCTCTAAGGATTCAGGTGTGATCGAAACAAAGTTCCACCTCATAGAGCTTGTGTTCTAGAGACGGAGACAAACAACAGCTAGGCAAACATTCACAGGGCTTGTTGGGGCCGTGGGTGTGAAATGAAGAGGGGGCGGGGGAAGGGATTGGGGGTGACTCTTTGGCCTATGGCGGCCAGCAGGGCCTCTCTGACCAAGAGATAGTTGAGAGACCTGAGTGAGAGGCAAACATTGAGGTGACAGAGGGGCACACGGGACAGGAGGGACAAGACTGTATGTGGCCTATTCATGGAGCAGCACAGAGGCCCTGGGACTGTGACAGGGTGAGCCAAGGGGAAGGAGGAGATGAGGAGGAGACAAGAGCTGGGTACTGCATGACCCTGTTGGCCTCAGGAAGACTGCATTTTATGCTAAACTAGGAAGCAGTTAGGAGGCTTTGAACAGAGACTCGACGATGACCAGATCAGTTTTCTGCAGATCAGTCTGGCTGCTCTGTGGAGAAGAGTTGATTGAAAACAGAAAGACCCTTAGAAGGCTGGAGCCTCAACTAGGGAGGCCTCACAGGGGCATGATTCTGTGGGAGCAGGACAGGAGATGAGAGGCAAGTGGATTCTGAGGGTACAAGGGAGGGGGGCCTGGCGGCGCTTGCTGACAGACTGAAACGGGGTCAAGAGAGAAAGAGAGGTACCAAGGGGGACCCCAGAGTGTTAGGCCTCAAGTGTTGGGTGACTGAAGGGGCTGAGTGGAAAGACTGTGCAGACCCTGCAGGAGGAGTTCTGCTGCGGACATGTTACGTGTGAGAGGTTTTTAAAGTGATATTCCCAGGGACACAGTGAACCATAGCATTTGAATTCAGGAGAGAGTCCTGGTGGAGGGGACATCACTGTCTTGACAGTAGTTAACGCCATGAAGGCCAGATAAGATCATCCAGCTGGATGGGTGTAGACAGAGAAGAAGCCCAAAGACTGAGCCTTGCCCCCCTCTCCCGTGGGGAGAGGTCAAGGACTGAGGATGAGTGGACAACACAGACCACCAGGAGTGGCCAGGGTCCTAGTAGGATCAAGAGAGCGGAATTCCAATAGCCAAGTGAACCAAGTATTCCAGGAAGGAGCATGCCATTGGCGGGGTCTAATGAGAATCAAGTGAGACCCAAGAATTGGCCATGGGATGGAAGTGACTGTGCTTTGGTGGAGGCGTACAGACCAACTGGTTGGAGTAGATTCAAGAAAGGGTGGAGGAGAGAAATGGGAGAGAGTAAATATGAGCACTTACTGCATGTTTTGCATGAAAGAAGGTGGAGAAATGGATCATAACTACAAACACCAGATGTGGGGCCCATGGAGGCCTTGGGGTGGGGGACTTTCATGGCACAAGAACAACATATTTATATGTGAAAATAGTCCAGTATAGAGGGGGGAAGTCGATAAGGAGGAACACTCTCAGAGAGAGAGGGGAAGAGGTCCAGGTGTGGGGACAGGGCTGGTGGCAGGGGCAGGGTGGGACCAGAGGCCCGGGTTGGTAGGGGTGGGGGTGAGCCTCGGTGTCCTTTTGTGGCTGCTTCTGTTTCCTCAGGGCCGTACCCTCAGAGAGAGGAGGGAAAGGTGTCAAAGTTTTAGAGAAGACATGTCCATGATTTCATTTTTGCACATGTGTCTCTGTCTCTGAAGGATAAAAATCCGAGGAAGGAGTTGCTGGGTCAAAAACAACGCACACCTTAAATTCAGACAGCATCACCAGATTGCTCTCCAAAAAACAATGCCAGGGCAAGAGCCATCTTCTTATTTTGTGTCTCTTAAAACCTACCCTCTTTCTTGAATGAGTGGTAGCATTTGAAAGTTTTCTGACAAATGCTCCAATTATAATACACTTTGGACTTAGAGCTGGTGTAGCTTGATGGGGTTTTTTTTGGGGGGGGGCTTCAATAAATAGGAAAAGACAAGGAAATGAAGCCACTAGAGGTGAATTGTGTCTAAATTCAGCTCTTGGGCCCCGAGCAAGTGACTTAACTTTCATTTGTCTCAATTTTCCTCATTTGTAAAATGGGGTGGTAATAGTTCCCAACACATTGGGCAGTCTGGGGGATCCATGAGTTCAGTACTCACTACCAACTGGCTCCAAGAAAGCCCTCAGTAAATGTCCTTCTTAGAGTTAAGCACATTCTTATTACAGTGCTTCTCGGAGCCTTTTTTATGGACTTTGCTTCCAAGATCGGTCTCGAATGAGGAGCATTTCCCCAAATGAACTGAGGCATTCCCAGGACCAGTGTCTCATAGAGCACACTCTGGAGACTGATCCTTTAGACCACATGAGATCTGTCCTCTGTCCTGCTTTCTCTCTGGTTCATATAGAGGAGCAGCTCTGATAGGCTTGGGGTCACCTCCAACACCCAGGAAGTCATCTGCTGCTGCCCTTGGCCAGATGTGGAGGGTAGGACACACAGTGACTGGAGAGGGGGAGCCACTCCCAGATCAGCCAAGCCCATGCTCTTGATGGATGAGGCAACTTGCCACAGACAGGTCTGATGTCCAGCAAGGGTCTGAGGCTCATCATATAGCACAGACATTGAGCAAGAGGCTTCCCACCAAAGTCTGGAGGTGATTCATCTTTGTCTGCATGTGACTTGAGAGGATTCATTTTTCACTCTCTCTACCTCCCTCTGCAGGGGCATAGTCCAGAGGTGAAGACACATCACCCCTGGCCTGGGTGGAAGTGATATGCATATTAGAGGGGGGACCATCCAGGCTGAGAAGAAACACCTTCCTCGTGTTTGGAGGCAGTAAGAACAATGGTTACAATAGTTCCTTGAAGTCAGTGTCAATTAGAATTTGCTGGAATGTGGACACACTGGTTGGGATGGGGTGGCGGCACCTGCAGGTATGCTAGTAGTAATCACTGGGAATTTACCTTTAGGGTTCTGTGGAGAAACAGTACTAAGAGAGAGAGAAAGAGAGTGTGCGTGTGTGTGTGTGTGTGTGTGTCTATTATATACATAAAAATATACATACATATAGATACAGGTATAGACATATAAATATATATAAACATTCATTTTTAAGGAACTGGCCCGCACAATTATGGAAGCTGGCAGGTCCCAAGATCAACAAAGTGAGTTCGCAGCAAGAGATCCTGGAGAGCTGATGGTGTAGTCCTACTCTAAAGGTCAGTAGGCTTGACACTCAAGAAAGAACCAATGTTTCATTTTGAGTCCAAAGGCAGGAAAAGGCTGATGTCCTACTTCAAAGGCTATCAGGCAGGAAGAATTCTCTCTTATTCAGGGGAGGGTCAGCATTTTGTACTTGGCAGGCCTTCAACTGATTAGATGAGGCCCACCCACATTAGGGAATGCAAACTGCTTTACTAAGTTTATCGACTTAAATGCTGTAGTAAGGGGAGGTTTTGGTGGGATGGGTAACTGTGTGATGGGCATTAAGGAGGGCACATGTTGTGATGAGCACTGGGTGTTATATGCTACTGATGAATTATTGAAATCTACATCTGAAACTAATGATGTACTATATGTTGGCTAATTGAATTTAAACAAAGTAATGTGGTCTGAATACATGAAAAAAGTTACATATCATTGTAGAAATGAACAAATGTGGAATACTTTTTTCTTATATTTTTGAAAACTCACTCATTTTTGTGAATTTGGGAGGATACTAATCCAAATTATAAAAAGAAAATGTAGATGAAACAAATTAATGTTTTTTTATAAAGATTTTATTATTTATTTAAGAGAGAGGGAAAGAGAACATGAGTGGTAGTAGGGCAGAGGGAGAGAGAAAGAGAGAATCCCAAGAAGACTCTCCATTGAGCAGGGAGCCCAATACAGGGCTTGATCTCATGGCCCTAAAATCATGACCAGAGCCGAAACCAAGAGTTGGATGCTTAACGAACTGAGCCACCCAGGTGCCCCGATTTCAATGTTAATCTTATTGGAAAACACCCTCATAGACACACCCAGGAAAATGTTCAGCCAAATATCTGGGTACCCTGTGGTCCAGTCAAGTTAAACACATAAAATCGTCCATCACACCTATAATCTGTAAAGG
This sequence comes from Spilogale gracilis, assembly GCA_004023965.1. Lineage (NCBI taxonomy): Eukaryota > Metazoa > Chordata > Mammalia > Carnivora > Mephitidae > Spilogale > Spilogale gracilis. The sequence goes on from PITA01026239.1 coordinate 12,116, forward strand.
GAACCATGGCAAAAAAATAAAAAAAATAAAAAGAGGCTCAATTGTTAAACCTTAAAAATTAGAGCTGGCCTCACCCTGAATCAAGACCCAAAGCCACTTTTGGACGTCAAAGTCACCAGGTGCCAGAGACATTGAGAAAGAACTTTCTTTCTTTGGACATTAGTCATGGAGCTGAGCTCTGAAAGACACCCAGTGGGGGAGGATGTATCACTCAATGAGGAAGCCCAAAGCTTGTCACGGGCAGACTTCGTTCGTTCTCCATGACACTGACCCATCAGCTCAGGGGTGGGACAGGCCTGGGTCTCTTGCATAAGCTGGCGATTGGCTTAGTCGTCAGCAACAGCCTCCTCTCATTCAGCTCCTCCCACAGAGCAGCACTGTCCAGACATTGTTATTCTTCATAACAACCCAATTAGGTAGGAGGTGGTTTCATAGGACGAAACCCAACCTCAGAGACATGGATGAAATCTGTCAGAGGTCACATGGTAAATGGTGGCGCTAGGATTCTTGTTGAGATGGGTCTGATCCGGGATCAGGGGCAGCTGCTGGCTCACGAAGGGTGGGGATGCCCCGGGCCACCCTCTGCAGAAGCCGTTGCCCAAACCAGGAGATGGAGGGTAAGCATAGGGGCTCAATGGTGCCCACCTCCCAAATTCATATGTTAAAGTCCTCACCTCCAGTACTTCAGAATAGGACCTTATTTGGAGATCCATCTTTACAGAGGTGATGAAGTCAAAATAAGGTCATTAGGGTGGGCCCTGATGCAATATTGTGGGCATCCTTCTAAGAAGAGGTTAGAACACAGACATGCATGAAGGGAAGACAGTGCACAGACACGGGGAGAAGACGGCCATCTACAAGCCAAGGAGGGAGGTCTCAGAAGAAACCACCCCTGCTGACATCTTGATCTCAGGCTTCCCACCTCCAGGAAGTAAGTTTCTGTTGCTTCAGCCTCTGTGGTGCCTTGTCACAGAAGTCCAAGGAGACTAACCCAGCAAACAGCCCAGCAAGGAGGGGAGACAGCAGAGGCCCTCCCCAGCCATGTGGAGAGATGTGGGACCCTCAGGAAAACAACAGTTTGAACAAAAATGTCCCCAAACCAGGACAAATGAGGACAGCGTGTCTTTGGAGGAACTAACCCTTGCTTTGAAACCAAGATTGAGAAATAGTCATTGTCCCCATTGGCTTTGGCAGTGTTGTGTAACTAGTTCTTTAACAACAGGCCTCCCAAGAGCGGATGAACAGTGATGTGGGTCTATCACTTGGTCACCTACCTTCCACCCTGTCTAGATGGGGTGTGAGCAGGCGTAGGAGGCGATGTGCTTTTCCTGTCACCATCCCTGACAAGTGGTCACAAAGAGCCATTCCTCAAGCCCTACTACTTAACTTGGCAGTGAAGGAAGCACTGAATAGAGTCTGCAAAGTTAGGTTCTAGTTCAAGTGGATCAAGCATGGAATCACACCACTGTCTCTGAAAACCAGCCCCATCATCTGTAAATGAGAAAAACTCCTGTTCTTCATGATGTCACAGAGGCTTTCTTTCAAATAAGAGCATTTATATTTTTTTAAGATTTCTTTTTATTTCAGACAGACAGACAGAGAAAGAGAGAGAGAGAGCATGCACACACAAGCATGGAGGAAGGGCAGAGGGAGAAGCAGACTCCCCGCTGAGCATTAAGCCCAATGCAGGACTTGATCCCAGGATCCTAGGATCATGACCAGAGCGAAAGGCAGATGCTAAAAACCCACTGAGCCATCCAGGCACCCCAAGATTATTCATTATTATTATACCCCCATTTACTCCCCAAAAGGATTGGAGTGGGCTTGTTATAAAGACAGATAAAATAGAATCATCTAAGCAAGTGTAAAGTAATTGAAGCTAAGAAATGGAGGGAGGAAATATATATGCCATCTGGACTAAGCCCAAAATTTAGCTCTGAGGATCCTGGCAGCCAGGAGAAAAAGTGGAACACTTTCAAAAACAGGAAGAAGAAAACTGTGAAGCATACAATGGCGCTATTTCTCTTATTGTACTCTTTTAAAGTTTAAACATTTAAACATTATATTATATTTAAAATGACTGTTTTATTTGGTGTGCAGGTTCCAAACATAAACAGAATCCACCCAGATTCTAAATTCGAATTCCCTGCATTTCTAAACATTTTACACTTTCTGGACTCTTTGAGTTTAGAGCAGATTACTTTATCTTTGTGGCCTCTTTCTCATCACAATCTCATGTTCTAGTAAAATTCAATTAACTTTTTTCCTCTCCTTCTGTCTTTATAAAAATAGTATCTATACTTATTTCTAACTGCGAGAGCAAAATCTGCTCCCAGTAGAAATGTATAAAATATGGGCACCTGGGTGGCTCAGTGGGTTAAAGCCTCTGCCTTCAGCTCAGGTCATGATCTCAGGGTCCTGGGATCGAGGCCCATGTCGTGCTCTCTGCTCATCAGGGAGCCTGTTTCCTCCGTTCTCTCTGTCTGCCTCTCTGCCTACTTGTGATCTCTCTCTCTGTCAAATAAATAAATAAAATATTTTTTTTTAAAAAGAAGTGTAGGGGGCGCCTGGGTGGCTCAGTTGGTTAAGCCACTGCCTTCGGCTCAGGTCATGATCCCAGAGACCTGGGATCTCGTCCCACATCGGGCTCCCTGCTCGGCAGGAAGCCTGCTTCTCCCTCTCTCACTCCCCCTGCTTGTGTTCCTTCTCTGGCTGTGTTTCTCTCTGTCAAATAAATAAAATCTTAAAAAAAAAAAAAAAAAAAAAAAAAGAAGTGTATAAAATAGTGACAATCATAAATGAGAATTAAGATCTCTACTGTCTTTACTGTCCCGTCCCTTCCAGATAACTGCCACCAACATTTCAACAGACTTCATTCCAGTATTTTCTCTGTGTCTTTTGACACTCTCAGTATTTCTTGACCCACAAATTTTGGCTCGCCTTTATCTTAGAACTTTTCACGCCGGATAAATACCATGTAGGAGCTTCTGGAATTACCAGCTTGTCAACCTTTCCTGGACTTGGAGCTCCTTTCCTTTAAAGGAAAAGTGAGCAGCCTGCTCCTGGTACTGGCTTTGCTTCTTCCCACCTGGGGAGCCTCAAGGTAGCAGCTGCCTCCATGGAGCTGAGGCATGGACATCTCATCATGAGCACCCGGCATGACCAATTCCCACTCCAAATTGATTCCATCCTGCAAATTGTCAGCAACCCCAGTCTCGTGGGAAACCTAATTCCAAGCCGCTGTCCATTTCCTTGCCCAGCATTCCTGTCTCCTTGGTGAAATCTCCCTGAAGACAGAGTGGGCTTTGAGAATGGGCTTCTCATCACTATCCCAATCCATTAAAAAAAAAAAATCCACTGCACCATAATTGACGTAGAACTTTGTATTTGTGTCAGATGCACAATAGAATGATTCGATATCTGTATATATTGTGAAAGGATCACCACAATAAGTTTGATTACCATCTGTCCCCATTTGCCCCTTATGTTCCTGGTTGAAATTCCAAATGCATACAGATCGACACACATCATCTGAGGACCCCATGCCAAGACAATGTGACCGGCCAGTCTCTGTGAGAATCATGTTGACCTGTCATTTCGCTCCTCACATTGTTGAACGGGCACCACATACCCAGCAGTGGCGGTTGTGAGGCTGACTAGGACAGCTGACCCTAGGTGAGCCCAACAATGTAAACATTTCCCAGAACCCAGAGCTGGAAAGCACCCAACCAGCCCTGGCCGATTACACAGCTATAATAAATCACCCCACTATGCTATCGTGCATGACCAGCGACTCCTCCTTCTGTAAAGGAGTAAGCTTACTGCTGTCGCTTTGCTCTTGAATGGAGACATGTCCACCTGGATATGTTCTGTTCTTTTGGAGACATACCCACCAGGATATGTTTTGTTGCTTTGGAGATATATGTTTCATTTCTTTAAAAACCCAGACTGCCCTAGGGTCAGGGCCCTCACAGAGACCAGAGTCTAGCGAGTGGTCACTGGCCAGCTATAATAGATCTCTCATTGTTTAACCCTTAATGGAAGTGGTGATTCACTGAGCGCACCCTATAATATTTGGGGGCTTGTCCGGGATTCAGGGCTTAGTCCTCACGACTAGTTCCAACTGGCCTTGGGAGTTCGAGAGCCAGTGAGCATATAGGGAACAACCTTCCTGGGCAGCCAATGAAGTTCTTTCACTTCGGCTGGGAGATCCTTGGTAAGGCCCAATGTCTGCAGCTTTGGGCAGACTCACAATGCCATTGACAGATCATGAGAGGCACCTGGCTCACCTCCAGAGGTAAGTCTGTGGTAGTGAGCACACATCTGTATAGGCCAAGAGGAGGTTGGACGCAGCATTAACTCCTAGGCCTAGGGTCCCAGTGAGACGTCACTGGGCCCGCTGGTCTCTTCTCTGTCTCTGGGCCCACCAGTCTGCTCTCTGTCTCTGGGCCCACCGGTCTGCTCTCTGTCTCTGGGCCCACCGGTCTGCTCTCTGTCTCTGGGCCCACCGGTCTGTTTTATTTCTTCTCTGTCTCTGTTGTCTCGTGTTCTGTTGTGTGTTGTCCGTACTTAGAATAATGCGACAGCAATGTTCCAACCTTTCCACCCTACCCCACCCCCGAACTAGTCCTCTGTCATTTTAAAGATTTTCAACCGGGTCCACAAAGGGAAACTAACCACCTTTTGTTCCCTAGAATGGCCAACCTTTAAGGCCAGATGGCCCCCTGAAGGGACCTTCGGACCTGGCGGCAACTGTAAGAGTTCAGAACATCATCTTCAGAACTCTGGGCCACCCAGATCATGGCCTAGAGGCTCCTGGTTGAAGATCAGCCACCCTGGATAAAAAGGACCCTGGCATGGGGCTCCTCACCCTCTAACTCCTCCTCTATTCTTATTTCAAAGGCAGTTCCTGATAAAAGACCCCCAGTCCTGCAGGACCCTCCAGAAGAGGCATATGTGCCCCTGCCATATAATGCAAGCCCAAGGCATGATGCTAGAAGGCCGCTTAGCCCAGCCCACAAACAGAGTGGTTCCTCTTACCAGTCCCTGCACCCTCTGGTTCCCTAGTTTGCCCCACCTGTGTCATATTCCACACCCCCCACCCCATTAACAGCCTACAAGTCCCGATTCTTCTTCCTGGGCCACAGCCCCAAGGAAAACCTGGCCTCTGGTTTCTGCTAGTCCTTCCCTTGAGACAGGCTCCAACCATGGGGGGTGGAGGCGAGAGAATGAACCCCCAACTCTTCATGGTCATCATAACAGTCATCATGGGATGACTGTCAGCAACTCCTCCAAACCCTCTTTACCTCCGAAAAAAGAGAGCGCATCTGCTGGGAGGCCAGGAAACTCATGTTAGGACCTGACAGGAGACCTGCAGAAATCTACCCACCTGGAAGGAGTCTTCCCCACCCAGAGGCCAAGCTGGGACCCTAACACTGAGCACGGTAGGGAGTCTCTCACCACCTATCGCCAGACTCTGTTGGGGGGTCTCTGGGCAGCTGCAAGGTGGCCCACAAATTTATCTAAGCTGAGTGAGGTTACTCAGGGCCCAGATGAATCACCCGCTGCTTTCCTGGAGCGGCTCCTGGACGCCTGTCGAACGTACACACCCATAGATCGTGAAGCCCCAGAAAAAAGCCTTAAATATTGCCTTTGTCTCCCAGTCCGCTCCAGATATTAGAAAAAAATTACAAAGGATTGAGGGCTTCAAGGGGAAACTGTTAACGGAGTTGATAGAGGTTGCACAAAAAAGTTTATAACAAACAAGATGGTCCCGAAGACAGGCAGGCTAAAGAAATGGCCAAAGTTATAATGGCAGCCCTTGAATAGGCAGGACCAAAAAATGGGAACTCGGGACTCAGTAGGAAAGGGGAGAGTACAAAAAGAAAACCCCCTTAGGAAAGGACCAGTGTGCCTGTTGCAAAGAGATTGGACACTGGAAAAACGAATGCCCCGATAAAAAGCTTAAAGTGGCACCAGTGCTCCAACTGGGGACCGACCGACGGGGCCGGGGCTCTGCCACTAGCCCCCCCAGAGCTCAGGGTAAAACTGACTGTAGGGGGCAAGCCTGTGGACTTTGTATTAGACACTGGGGCCACATACTCAGTCCTCCAGCAGGCAAATGGCCCCCTAAATAGCAAAAAGACTTTCATTCAAGGAGCACCTGGGATGCAGCTCTGTTCCAGGACTATGGAGCGAACAGTAAATTTAGGAAAGGGAACTATCACTCGTTCCTAGTCATACCTGGATGTCCGTACCCGCTTCTTGGAAGGGACCTGCTCCATAAACTTCGGGCCAACATAAACTTTGAGGAGGCTTCCATTAATATAAACCTTAAAAGCCCTGGCAAACCCAGCAAAATTCTCCTTACCCTTTCCCTGAGGGAAGAGTACCTGATCTTAGGGGAAGGATCACAACCATCAAATCCAAACCTCCTCTCCCAACTGCAAGTTGAATCCCCTGGCTTATGGGCAGAAAAGAATCCCCCAGGGCTGGCGAAACACCAACCACCCTATAACAGTCCAACTGAAAAGCCAGGCCATTCCAGTTCCAGTAAAACAATACTTGATGCCAGTAGAGGCCCCAAAAAGAAATGAAAACCACATTAAACACCTCCAACAGGCTGAGATCCTAGTCCCTTGTCACTCACTTTGGAACACCCTGTTACTCCCAGTCAAAAAAGGCAGAAACAGAATTATAGGCTGGTGCCCAAAAAAAAAAAAAAATGCCTTCTTCAACATCCCACTGGCTAAAGTGAGCCAGCCCCTGTTTGCCTTCTAATGGACTGACCCTGAGAAGGGACAGAGTGGCCAGCTGTCCTGGACACGATCCCCCAGAGGTTCAAAAACTCCCCCACCCTGTTCAATGAGGCACTCCATCAAGACCTCCAAGCCTTCCGGCGTGAAAACCCTGATGTAACCCTCCTCCAATATGTGGATGACCTGTTGGCTGCAAGTTCCGAGGATGCCTGCCTCCGAGCCACCAAACATTTGCTGGGCACGTTGCAGGCACTGGGCTACCGAGTGTCAGCAAAGAAGACAAAACTGTGTACCATCCAGGCAGCCTACTTGGGATGCATTCTCCAACAAGGTAAGAGAATCCTATCCAAACAGCACATTCAGGCCATCACCCACATCCCAGCCCCCAGAAGTAAGAGACAGGTCTGTAAAATCCTCGGGACTGGGCACCCATTCTTCCAGAGTTGTTCTCATGCAGTTGCACTCCCCTGGGGTCACTGCCTGGACTTCTCATAGACCATGGCGCTGACAGAAAGCCTCTCCCTTTGGCTAGTGGAGGGTAGGGATGGTCATGGTGCAGGTTAGCAGTCCCTTCCCTTTCTACCACACTATACCAAGGCTGTACCTATCTAGGAAAGGAACAATGGGTGTGGCAGGTAAAGGCCCTTAGACCTAGTGAAAGCACCAAGAATCTAGGCCTGTCTTGTCCTGAGGACCCTCTCGGGGAGGTACCCCACTTCTGACCATGCTCCTGGGACCTCAGATCTACTCTCCTTGAGCAGAAATGAGCCCTTTGGCAAAGCTCCTTGGAGATGCTCCTAACCACTGTGCCCTTCTGCCAAGTTAGAGGTGCCATTGAGGGGTGCTTTGGGCTCGAGGCATAGGTTATTACAGCTCCACCAAAGCACTCTAGTCAAGTCCTCCCATACCTTTCATGTTGCCCAAGCCCGTGGCTGATCCTCAGTCCTCACCTTGCCTGACCACAAGCAGCTTTGGATACAATGGCCACTCTTTGATTCACTACCTTTACTGGGCCTCCAGGATACATCCCTCTGTTGCCTCCCTCTTGGGTGCCTTTGCCACTCCCCAGCTTCTTTTCAGAGTGCCCTCGGGCTCAGCACATCACTTCTTCAGGTTGCCTTCACTTGCCCCATTGATGATCTTGACCCATCTCCTCTGTGTTCCCTATGTGAAGAGTTCCGTCATTGATGTGATGACTTCCACATTTATGTCCCCCATCTCCACGTTCTCTGTTCACCCATCTGCTTGACAGCTCCATCTGGAAATGGATTCAAATCTCAAACTCAGCATGTGCCAAGTCAGAGTGCTCCTTGCCAGAAGTCTTTCTCGGCCCTTTGGATGGCAGCGCCATATAAAAGCAAGGTATGCTTTGGGAAATGGGGCTTTATACACATTACTGTGTTTTCACTTTCCCAGGGCTGGGAAGAGTCTCTTAAAACCACCTTTCCAGAAGGCTCTGGAGCCATGCAGGTCTGTGGGCTCAAATACCAGCTCTTCCACTCCTCACGACGTAACTTCGGGCAGGCAACGCACACTGCCTGGCTTTGCCAACCTCAGGGTTTGTTGCAAGGATCCAGTGATGCCTGATCCCACAGTAGACCCTTGGGAAAGGTCCCTTTCCATCCTGTCCCTGCACTTCCCTGATATACCCTGGAAGCCTATGGAGTTCCTCTTTGTCCCCATTGTGCCTGGTGAACTCTTCAGGTGACCTTGGAGGGCTCTGCACCTTTGCCCTTGGAGTGACATTGGCCTCAGATGCCCCTGGCTCTGCCACAGCCCTCTTCTTGGGCCATACTGAGGGTACTGGTTAGCTGGAGCCTCCTCCAGGGCACGGTCCACACCTCACGAAGCGGAGGGAAAACCCAAGTAGTACTCTGGGCTTCTCAGTTGGCAGCTGTTCATTCAGCCAGCCTAGCACCGAGCTGGAACCGATGAAATCATCAGAGGACACATAAATGGCAGACACTAATGGGTATCTAGTGCTTACGTGGTTGCCTCTCTGGTGCTCTCGCCAGCCCTACTTCACAGATGAGGGAGCGGGGAGCAGGAGGGGAAGCCTGGTGGGTGCAGGGTCACATCGCTAGGCTGGGGCACAGCCGGGGTTTGAAGCTCTGAGCTTGACCCCGGAGTCCACGCTCATCCCCATCCTGCTGTCCAGCCAAAGCAGAGCCTCCCTGAGCAATGCTTTAGGCCCCGGGCCTCCACTGCTGGCCAAGCAGCTGGCACAGGGAGGGAGCCCGAGAGAACTTCCAGCTAAAAGGCGAAGGCATCTTTTCGTTTGGAGCCTCTGATTTTCCTACATTGACTTCTGTCAGTTTATTTGTTACTTTTCTATTATGGAGAATTTCAAGCATAGACAAAGGAGATGAAACAGTTCAATGTTCCCCGCCCCCACCATGAACCCAGTCCCCCAGCGTCAGAAATGGTCAACTCATGGCCGGTCTTCCCTTCTCATCCACTTCCCCGCCTATGTCATTTATTTTTTCATTAAGTAGGCTCTACACCCAACATGGGACTTGAACTCAGGACCCCGAGATCGGCAGTTGTGTGCTCCACCAACTGAGCCGTCAGGGCCCCCTCCCTTCTGTGTCATTTAGAAGCACATCCCAGACACTGACTCAGTACATCTCCAAACACTGCAGGATGTATCTCTGAACATATGCTCTTAGTATACTCTAGCATTAACAAGTATCCCTTAACATCATCAAATATGGTATTAAGTCATAGCTGTCAGTGTCATTTTCAGTTGTGTCATTCATGTCACACTTACAGAAACTAGTTTCCTTCGTCATTTCCCACATTTTGAGAAGCAGATGTTTCTTTTGGGTCTTTTTCATCAATAGGTTTCCACCCCACCTTTTAAATCCCTGAAATCTAGTTGCTGGTGAAAGTGGACCACTTATCCTGTGGAGTTTCCTGCTGGATTTTGCAGAATATAGCCCCAAAGTCTCCTGTAACATGTTCTTCTGCCCTCCGTACTGCCTCTCTATGGGTCCTTGCATCTAGAGGCTTGATCACACTTACATTTGGATTTTTTTTTTCTTTTTTTGCTAGTCTGTTTCATAGAGAGTTGTGTATTGCTCTATCCAGAGACAGGTACTATCTGGTGGGGCTGTTACAATACTCAGTTCTATTCATTGGTCAGAGGTTGGTGATGTTCTGTCTTCACTGGCTAACTGGCATTCTTCTAAGAAAAACTTCCCCTCATCTGCCATTTGGGCAGCACTCAGTACATTTCGGGTAGGAAAGAGGGCAGAATACCGGTTCTTTTCCTTTGATAATTGGCTTTCAAAATAATGACTTTGTTCACTTGCATCCTCCTCCGATGGCTTGTGTATTTTTCTTTTCAGGGCTGTTATGAGTGCTCAGTGTTAAACATATTTGATGTCTCACATTGTAATAATTATTCTTATTGCTGTTCAGATGGGCCCATCTTGGCCAGTGGGGAGTTCTCCAGGCTGCTGTCTAGCCCTATTACCATGACTCCCAAGTCTTTAATACCTTCCTTGCTATTTGACATCATCAGATGTCCCAGACTCATCTGGACATCCCAGAAGCAACCCATTTTCCAGGAACCCCATGGGGGTTTTTTGGTTAGAAATTTACCAACCAAAAAAAGAAAAGAAAAAGAAAAGAAATTTACAAACCACAGTCTGGACGCTAGAGATGACCCTTGCTCTAGGTTGGTCATTGGTTTTAGTCCTTTACAGTGGAAGAGCTAGGATGTACACATCTATGAAACATTTCACACCCCAGGAACTCCTAATGCTGCCTTCAACTCATATTGGGAACTATAAGTACTCACTTACCCTCTTCTGTTCCATTTCTGTCCCCTTTCTTCCACGCTGACAGTCCTGGGTTTCAGAACATCAAGAATGGTAGAATCTAGGGGCACCTGGCTGGCTCAGTCTCCGGGTCATGAGTTCAAGCCCTATTTTGGGGGTAGAGTTTACTTTTAAAAAATTGTAGGATTAGAATAACACTAATTACCTATTTGCTTCATTCCGTATTATTATATATCTGACAATCTCTGGATAACAATACCAACACTATCGGGT
>PITA01026240.1:0-22964 GCA_004023965.1 Spilogale gracilis
TTTTTTTTTTTTAAAGATTTTATTTATTTGACAGAGAGAAACACAGCCAGAGAGGGAACACAAGCAGGGGGAGGGAGAGAGGGAGAAGCAGGCTTCCTGCCGAGCAGGGAGCCCGATGTGGGACTCGATCCCGGGTCTCCAGGATCATGCCCTGAGCCGAAGGCAGTCGCTTAACCAACTGAGCCACCCAGGCGTCCCACCACACATGCTTCAAAATGGAGAAACTTCTGACCATATTTGAAGAGGCCTCATATATCCAAAGTAGCATTTCATTCATTTTTAGTTCTTTTCTTACATATCCAGATTGGCTATATCACACATGTATTAGAAGACCTGTAAAAATCACAGCTTTCTTTAAGCCTTCTTTCTTGTTATAGTCCCCCTACCAGCTGTTTGCTCTCTAGCAAGAAAGTCAGAGCTACAGTTAAAAAAATCTAGTTATGCTAATGAAGGGGGGGAGGTTTTTTGCTTTAGATACAGTCACTTGCTTTCTTTGTACCAGCTCAAAGTGAGCTGTCGTTCATTTGCTGGCTTTCAACTAAATGCAACTGTTCTGACATGCACCATACCCATTCGTCATTAGCAGCTCTGCCTAGCTGCGTGGCATAATACTGTTTCCTTCTAAGGCATCGGGCTTGACCTGGGAACAGGACAGAATTGATAATGAATTGGTGGAGTATGAGGAAAGCTGGCTATTTGGAGAAGGCAAACCATCTAAATTGTAGCCTGAAGTAGAATGTCAAAATCAGGTTAGATCCAAAAGAGATTAAAGTTTGAGAAGTTTCTGATCATAGTGGGCAGGTGTGGGTCAATAGGAAGCTTTACGAAGGTCATGATTCTTGGTGTTTGGTATCTAGAATATAAGAATGGAAGGTGTGACTGAAATAAGAGGAAGGATCTGGAAGCATGGCCCAGCCCTAGGGAAAAAAAGTCTCTATAGGAATTAGGAATAAGGCCAGGACCATAATTGTCCAGGCTAGAGTTAAGCCAAAATAGGCTCTGGAGTTTTGAGTGTACGGTAGGGGTAGATGGGGAAGGCTGTTGTTCACTGATCATTTTGGAAGGAAGGACACCATTCACTCAGGGATGTTTACATATGCAAGAGAGAGGCTCAGAAAGAACCACCAGGAACAACTGCACTGGGCCAGGGGCCTAGCGATGGCTGAACTCCCAGAGAAAGAAACTACTACTGGCAGCTTGGGGGAGCCTGAGAAAGATACAGTTTAAGTCTTAATGCAGTATTTTCTTTGCCTTCTCAAAGTATAACCTATTTTATTTTTAAAGGCGTCAAAGGCACAACCTCTACTCTTTATTGTTAGTGTCCAGCTGTTTGCTGACATGTATGGAAATAGAAATTCGGAAAGAGCTGGTCCTTGACCTCATCAGCATGTGTAATTTTACCTTTTTGTATCTAGAAAAGAATTTATGTAAATGCCCTTATCCAAATTTAGACTCAAATAGCATGTTTGTTTGTAACTATTTTAGTGTTTATTTAAGTAAAGCCAATTTAATGAACTAGTAAGGGCAATTAACTGTCATCTAATTTGTAAAATCTTATTAAATTTACTTTGGAGATCTAGGAAAAATGATGGTTAAATCCTTAAATCTTGAGAATGTTTTAATAGAATCTACATCATTATAATAAGGTTAAACTAGGATCTTCTTAATAAAAAATAGAAATGATAGACTAAATCTAATGTCTTCTTTAAATGTTTACATTTTTATACATTCACATTTTTATACATGAAGACATTTGCTTTGAATGATAATGTATCACAAAAGATACTTTTAAGCTAATTGTTTTTGAAATGGGACAGTTTTTTGTCAAAAGAAAATCATACCTTCCTGGATGTGAAGGATTTTACTGTTTATTAGGGGAATGAGGAAGATTCAACATTTGATTTGAGAGATTTTTATCTTTCTTTGAACCTTCAATAGTCATAAAAAGAAATGTATGTATGACTATGTGAACATATGTTTTGTAGTCAAAGTCTGGAACAGGTGATTTTTGACAATAGACAACAAAATTTATAATTAACTCAAATGGCTGGCTAAGAATTAAACTGTCATACAGAGGGAAAAAAAGATCTCTTATTGTAAGCCAAAGAACACTGCTAATAGCCAAATGCTGCATTAGTTGTCTAAACATAGATTTGCTGACTTTCAAATACATGTTGGTCATTAGCCAACTGAAACAACTGAAGTCAACATTATCATCTAACAAATGTGATCTCATTTGAAATTCAGACTATAGCTCATAACATTTTGGTGACAGATTGATTTTAAGTCAATGGGGAAATTATTTTTGAGATATGCTAATGTGTTTTTCTCTTGTATTTCCATGTATGTGATCTTCTGACTAGTTAGTCTGATTTGTTTATTTACCTAATATATCAGTCTTTTAGCTTTAGATTAATAAGGTTTTGAGTAGAGAAAATAATTATGATAGATGGAATTTATCAAGAGAAAAAATGATTTTTGAGGCACCTGGCTGGCTTAGTCTGTGGAGCATCTGACTCGATCTCAGGGTTGTGAGTTTAAGCACCACACTGGGTGTAGAGATTAAAAAAGAATCTTAAAAAGAAATAAAATAATTTTAAAAATTCCTTTAGTATAAGTGTGCACTTTTGTTTGCCTATTCAATAACCAGTAATTTTTCTTTCTTCTTTCTGACAGACTTGTGATTTTGTTTAATAACTCCATTGGGCCATGAGCCTTAAGAAAGATGTATGCCTGCAAAAGGGCTGAATCATGACTGGTCTGAGCCAATCATGGTGTTCCAAATATTATTTTAGGTATCTGCATTTGATACAGTTCTGAAAAGTGAGATGCTGAGATAATTCTGATCAAGGTTTTCATTGCTATAAAAATTATAAAAACATTGTCCTTACAACTAGTCGAATTCATGAATTGGCTTGTGGTATACAAAATAATTGTAGATGAAGCACTTGTATTAAATCTAATGACCATTAAATAATTATTATTCAGGCAACAACCCCACCACCACCATACACACAGACACTGAGGTACTCACTAGAAGGCCTAATAAAAAATAAGTGGCATTACACGTGTTTACAAGAATGTGGGACAATAGTAAACTCTTATATGCTGGTGGTGTATGTTATACTTCAATTTAAAAAAGTTTACAAAACAAATAAAAGAACACAATAGAAGAAAAGACAGTAATCTGCTGCTGCTGCTAGATATTACTGTACCTGTCTGGGACACCTGGAATGGTGGTGGCTGTCATGTGATTGTCAACTGCCTAAGGATGGCAGGGAGGAAAGATGTAGAGACCCGTCCTCAATGACACAGTTGAGCACTGAATTAACAAACCTGAAATTAACTTACCTTGGGAATAATCACATCGAATAATGCCCTTTCTCTACTGTCTAAGCCAAATTTGAGATGCCATTGTCTACTAAGTATAGCTGAGGGTATTGTAACTGGTAACTGTTCGTTAACATATGAAGAGCAACACCTGACCATCTAGAGTATTTCCTCCATAATAGAAAGAAGATAGCCCTATCATCATTAAGAAAGAGACACAGAAATAGTTCACACAGGAGTGAGGAGGGTGTAATATGAAGGGAGTTAATGTGGGAAAGGAGAAATTTACCATTCTAGTGCAAGGAATAATAGGCGTAGAGGCAAAGATGAGATGTGGACTACTCCTGACTGACTGAAATCCTGAATAGATGGAGGCAAAGCATATAGGAAGTGTAAATCAAAGCATCTTTTGCAACAGTTTATATTTTATATTCTAGGCTAAGATCATATTGAAAAAGAACCCTAAAACTACTGGTGGAAGAGTACATCAGTGGTAGAGAGATGGTGCTGGAAGAAGGAGGACCTCAGTGTGGCTCCTATGAGCCACTTTTTTTTCCATGGAGTGGAGATAAGAAATCCAAACCCCAGGATTCTTTTGAGGTAGGGAGACAAGAGCCAAGAGTTTGATGGTGAGCTTGCCAGAAAATGTAGTGACTGCAAGGACAAAAAAGGTAATGACTGCAGTGTCTGCCTAGAATCTATCGCTGACCTGAAAGGGGTTTGCGGCACTATTGAGAGCTGAGATAAATTCAGGCCAGTAGAGCAGACCACCAGGCCCTGACCATGGTGAAGGAGAGCAGATCATGATCTAATTCTCTTGTGTAGATACCAGGAATGTGTACTAGCAGGGTCACTAATGATGAGACAGACAAAAAGGTATGAGTTAATTAAGAGCATGGGGCACCTAGTACAACTAAGAGACTCTCCTGTGCCAACAAAGGATTCATTAAGCCATGCTCAGATGACATCTTGCAAAGAGCAGGGAGGAGGTGAGGAGATCACAAAGACTGAAAGAGACTAAGCACCCCTATGAGACCATCTAAACTGAACATTGTGTTTTTTCTGTGCTTCTCTGACCCAGTTACAGGTAGTTCTTGGTTTGACTTATGGGCCCATGGCTTACTAACTGCATGACTACTGTAGATTATTTAAACTTCATGAACTTTAGTTGCCTCTTGTAGAGAGAATGAGAATAATAAATTGTACACTGGGGCTATTGTAAACATTACAAGTTACATCTATAAAGTACCAAACACAAACCAGACTAGGTAGATTACTTTGACATGAACCATATGAGCACGTTTTTTTCTTGTGAAAACCAGAATAGAAGTATATTCTTTCAGATGTGGCACACTGGGTGTATTAGCCCAGGGAGGAGACTGGTTATCCTGGGGTGAGCTGTGAGTTAAAGATCAGAGTGATGGTCACCCCTGGGGTGATCTGTCCCAATTGAGTCTCAAAGTGAGAATGACTTGACAACAAGCTACCTTTGTCTGGTTCTGCTGAAATCAAGTTATGATAGGTCCAGGACCTGGAAGCAAGACAGAGCCTTAAGACGAAGAGATGAATTTGGCCCAGCTTTGGTGCATTGGGGTAGCCTAGACAATATGAGAGGAGAAACCTCAAAGATAGTAGCATCCCACATGGATCTTTCATTCCTCCATCTTGAAGAAAATGTCCTTCAACTTCCCTCCTACTTTAGTCCCAAACATGCAAACCCGATCTGTATTCATATTAACACCGATCTAACACCTCCAAATATTTATCAATAGAAAATGCCTTAATGTGGGAGATGAGTGACTTTTGCTTTCACCTTTGAGATGCAAATCTGGCCTTGTTGGGGTAGATTTAAACATTGGAATATTTGACCTAGTTTTCTGTTTTGTAAATTCAGTGTGTGGTTTTGACTTGATTGGGGAAATAGTATCATTGGGACAAAGAATTAATTTCACTCTTGTATTTGTTTGTTAGGGCTGCTATAACAAAATACCACAGAGTTGTTTAAAAATACAAAAAATTACTGGGGTGCCTGGGTGGCTCAGCTGGTTAGGCGACTGCCTTCGGCTCAGGTCATGATCCTGGAGACCCAGGATTGAGTCCCACATGGGGCTCCCTGCTCGGTGGGAAGCCTGCTTCTCCCTCTCTCACTCCCCCTGCTTGTGCTCCTTCTCTGGCTGTGTTTCTCTCTGTCAAATAAATAAAATCTTTAAAAAAAAATTACTGAAGAATCTAGAAATCTGAAATCAAAGTATTGGCAGGGCCACATTCCCTCTGAGACTCTGGGTAGAGTCTTCCTTGTCTCTTCCCAGCTCCTGGTGATTGCTTGTAATCCTTGTAATTTCTGCCTCCCCCAGCCATGGCTATCCATGTAGTGCCTATCTCTGTGTCTAGATCTTCCCTGATGAGGACACCAGTTATATTAGGGCTCACTCTAATAACTTAATTTTAACTTATCAGATCTATTAAGACCCTTTTCCCAAAAAAGTCACTTTCTAAGTTATTAGGAAGTACCTTTATGGGGGCCTGACACAATTGAACCGCTAATTGTTGACTCTTTTGCCCTGTAAGATTCATGTTCATCCCACATGCAAGACATTAATTAAGCCTGTCCCAGCTTTCCCAAAAGTCTTAGTCATTTCAACATCAACTCTAAGTCCAAATTTCAGTTAAACATCATCAGCTTAAAGTTCCAAATCTTATCTAAATCATCTAAATGAACTATAGGTGAGACTTGATTTATGATTCACCCTGGGGAAAGATTCTTCTCTCTCCATGAACTTGTGAAACCAGACAAGTTATGTGCTTGTGTAATGCAATGTTAGGATCAACACAGAATAGACATTTCTATTTCAAAGGGAGAAATTAGAAGGACAAAAGTAGTCACAGGCTAAAGAGAGTCTGAAATGCAGCAGGGAAAATATATATTACAGTTCAAGAATCCTCAGGGCTTGGTGCTCTGCCCTCCAGGCACATAAAGATGGCATCTTCAACCTTTGGGACTTGGGAGGTAGTCATGACCTCTGGAAACTGGGAGATAAATATCTCTGTAGAGAAAGAGAAGATATCTATTATCTATCTTTATCTATCTATCTATCTATCTAATCTATCTATCATCTATCTATCATCTATCTATCTATCATCTATCTATTTATCTATCTATCATCTATCTATCATCTATCATCTATCTATCTATCCATCCTGAAGGAATTGGCTCACACACTTAATGGGGACTGGCATGTCCAAAATCTTCAGGGCTGGGTAGCAGCTGAAGACCCAGGGAAAAGTTAATCGTGCAGTATTGGGTCCAAATGCAGTCTGGAGGCAAAATTTCCTCTTCTGAAGATCTGTATTTTCTTTTAAGACCTTCATCTGATTCAATTACACGTGTCCACATGATGGTGGGTAATTTGCTTTAGTCAAGTCTACTATTTTAAATCATAATCAACCTGAAAAATACCTTCATAGCAACTTAGACTTGTATTTGACCAAACCACTGGTCAGCATAAACTATAGCCTAGCCAAGTTGACACATAAAATTAACCATCACAACTGTATAAAATTTTTCCCTTTCTGATATTTTAACTCTTAATTGGGGTTGAGTCTAGCAAGTGACATATGATCTAAATTCAGCTATACTTCCACTTAATTTTGAAGATGTCCTCTCTATTTATTACAAAGAAGAAAGTAAATAGAAGCAAGTAGAAAAATTAGAATCTTTTGCCCTTAAACTTTGTAGTCACAGTAAAATAAAGTCTTGTATATATGTGTGTAGCAGGATGGGTAAAAAAGAGGCAGACTGCAGTAGAAAGAGTCAGAAAAAGAGATACACAGGGTATAATTTGCAAGTTCTTAAAATAAGGTCTCTACATTTTTATTTCTTTTCAAAATTGAAGTTTAGGGTTAAGTAACTAGAGACAGATTGGTGGGAAGCTGTGGATGGCTGGGACAAAAGACTAAGTGCTGGCTCTGTTTTTTCTTTCATACTTTCTAAAGCAGGCAAGTCTTTGCTAATAATTCATCAGTCATTTATCTTCTAAGTATTAGAGAAACATTCATAAATGGTGCCATTGCTGTTTCAAATAGAAAATAATTTATGTGCTTTGGCTTTCAGATGGGGTCGGTAAGTAGCAGAACAATGTTTTTTATTCGACAGCTAGAAAAATATGATAAAAATCATATTTTTAAATATAATGGAGAGTTGTAAAAGCAACGAGAACTAGAGGAAATATAATTCAAAAATTCTAGAAGGGTAAGCTGTATATTACAGACTTTTGGTGATTCAGAATGTAAGGTAAATAATGAGCTTGATACAGGTGGAGGTATTCTAAGAGGAGAAATGGAAATCAATGTGGTATAATGGAGGAAGAGGTTGGGCTGGAAGAGAGAGTGAAATCTCTTCCAATCTCAGTGTCTCAGGAGTCAGCATCCTATAGGAGAGAGAGAGAGAGAGCTTCATCAAGCACACAGCTGGTCTCCCTTCAAGTAATTTGCAGGAGGCTAAAGAGTAAGCCAATATCTCTGACGGAAAGAACTGAATGTTTTGAAATATTTCTTGGATGAGGAAACGGACCTGACGAATTCTGAATCATAAACCCAGAAGTGTAATTAACCTGAGAAATAGGGATAAATAAAGTATTGAGTCTAATTAAATTTGCAACCTAGTTCTGTTTATTGGATTCTGGTTAGTAGACCATTAATCTATCTGTCTAACAGAAAAAGATCAACCTTCTTTGGTATAAAATACTATTATCTGAGGTTTCTAAGGTTCTTTTATACACAGTGCCCAGCAGTATATACAGTAACAAGGTAAAGGACATATGAATAGAAAATAAATGTAGTGCCACAATGATACAATGTGTAGTTATCAGAAGAGAACTATGGGGGTGCTTGACTGGCTCAGTCGATAGAGCATGGGACTCTTGATCTTGGGGTTATGAGTTCCAGCTGCATGTTGGGTGTGGAACCTACTTAAATCGAAAACAAAATGAAACAAAACTGTAAAGTAACATGACTAATATGTTAAAGAGAATAGAAGGAAATATGGACAAAATGAAAGCTATCAATAGAGAATTGCTATTTATGAAAATATAATGAATACCCTAGAGCTGAGAAGTATAAAATATGAAATTAAAAACTCATTGGATTGATCAATAGAATAGGTACAGAAATATAGAAACTCAATGGCAGGTCAACTGAAATATCAGTGTCTGTCTATTTAATATGTATATAATTGTATCAGAGGCAGATCAGGAATATCAAGTTGAAGGTGAATGACTGAGAATGTTCCAAAATGATGCAAGATTTTAATCCATAGATTCAAAGAGCACAGAAAATTGCATGGAGAATGAATACAAATAAAACTACAGCTCACATAGGAAATTACCTTTAAGACAATAAGTTTGAATAAGGCTTAATTTTCAAGAGCTATTATAGAAGTCAGAAAATAAATGATGAATCATTTTTAAATAAGAGAAAACAATTGCCAGCCTAGATTTCTATAACTTTCAGAAAGAAGATGGAATATTTTTCAGACAACAAAAGTTGAGGGAATTTGTCACCAGCAGACCCATTCTATAAAAGATTCTAAAGGAAATTTTTAGTCATATAACAACAAAAAAGAAATAGACATAAATATAGAGAACAAACTGGTGGTTGCCAAAGGGGAAGGAGTTGGGGTATGGGTAAAATGGGTAAAGGAGATTAAGAGATTAACTTTTAGTTATAAAATACAAAAGTCACAGGGATGAAAAGTATAGCATAAAGAAAAAAATCAATATTTTGATAACTTCATACAGTGAGAGATGGTGACTATACTTAGTGTGGTGAGCATTTCATGATGCGTATAATTGTTGAATCACTGCAGTGTACACCTGGAACTAGCATGTCAACTATACTTCAACTTAAAACTAAAAAAATAAATAAATAAACCCCCAAAACAGAAAACCTGAAATGGTCATAGATTGAAGCACAGAAGTTCAAGAAGGAATGAAGAGTAATGTGGTATCTGGGTGGCTCTATTGGCTGGGCTCCACTTTTGGTTTCAACTCATGTCATGATCTCCATGATCTCAGGGTTGTGGAATCAAGCCCCACATTGGGCTTTGTGCTCAGTGGGCAGTCTGCCTCAGATTCTCTCTCTTTTCTTTCCTCCCTGCCCCTCCCCCACTTGTACATGTTCTCTCTCTCTCTCTTTCTAAATAAAATCTTTAAAAGAAAGAAATAAGAAGTACTGGGAAGGGTAATTATGCAAGTAAATATAAATAACAGTGATTGTTAAAAACAAAAATAAAAATATTTTTGAGACTTAAAAAAAGTAGAGGTAAATGTATAAGAATAGAGGCACAGAGGGCAAAAAAAGAGATAAAAAGTTACCTATTATAGGGTTATTGCATAGGGGGAAGTGGTAGGTGTACTAATTAACTTTGCTTTTGATAGATGAAGTATGTTTACTGTAATATCTAGGAGAACCAATAAAATTAATATAAAAATGTATAACTAAAATGCAATAGAAGAGATAGATTAGAAAAATTAAATAAATTTTTGGTTCTCAAAGAAAAATAAAGAAATGAAGTACCCCTAGAATAAATTAAAAGCAAATGGTAGGATGGTATGCTTAAGTGCAACTATATAAAAATTATACTAAAGGTAAATGGACTGGGGTGCCTGGGTGGCTCAGTGGTTAAGCCTCTGCCTTCAGCTCAGGTCATGATCCTGGAGTTCCAGGATCGAGCCCCGCATCAGGCTACCTGCTTGGCAGGAAGCCTGCTTCTCCCTCTCTTACTCTCCCTGCTTGTTTTCCCTCTCTGGCTGTGTTTCTCTCTATCAAATAAATAAAAAATCTTTAAAAAAAAAAAGGTAAATGGACAACATATTCCAATTAAAGGGAAATATATCAAAAAATACTCAATTTCATGCTATTTATAAGATATGCAATTTATAAGGACACACATAAATTGAAAGTAAAAGTATGGTAAAAAAGTATACCATGTGGTCACTAACTGAAATAGAAGTTGGTGGATAGACTTTAAGAAAAAACTATTTGTAGAGATAAAGGGGAATATTTCATAAAACTAAAATGGTCAATTGTCTAGATAGACAGAACAATCCTAATTTTGTAAACTTGTTAGGATTGTCCAAAACATATACACAGAAAAGCTAACAGAGCTAAGAGAAGAAATAGACATATTCACATCATAGTTAGGTGTGTTAATAAACCTCTGTAGGTCATGATAGAGTAAAGAAGATGAAATATCAGCAAGGGCATGGAAAACTTCAGCAAAAAAATAACCAACTTGGTCTAAAGGGACCTATTCAGAAGACTGCATCTAAGTGCCACAGAGTATATATTCTTTTCAAGCAAACATAGGCCAAAATAGATCTTTGCTGAACAGTACAGCAAGTGTTGACAAATTTCAAAGGATCGCAGTCACAGAATATGACAGGTTACAGTCGATTAATCAAGAACAGAACAATAATGAGAACATTTATTAATGCTTAAAAAAGTAAGTATCGGGGCACCTGGGTGGCTCAGTTGGTTAAGCGACTGCCTTCGGCTCAGGTCATGATCCCGGAAACCCGGGATTGCGTCCCACATCGGGCTCCCTGCTCTGCGGGAGGCCTGCTTTTCCCTCTCTCACTCCCCCTGTTTGTGTTCCCCCTCTGGCTGTGTTTCTCTCTGTCAAATAAAATCTTAAAAAAAAAAAAAGTAAGTATAACATTTCTAAATAATCCATCGAAAAGAAATAACAAAACTAAAAAAAAATTTAAACTGAATAATTTGAGACCCATGAAAACCTATTGAAATGCTGCTAAAGTAGGACTTTGATGAGGGAAATTTATACCTATGAAAGTGCAAGTAGAAAAGAAGAAAGATTAGGAATCAGGAATTTAAGTTTGTGTCTCAAGGAAATTTTGAGAAAATGTTATTTCACCTCCTTTTGGGGGAATTTAAATCATCTTTTTAAATATAAAAATGATGGGGTTATCAAGCGGTCTGTTTCCAGTGATAACTATGGTACTTCAAATACACTTTGAAACACTTAAGATTGAAAACACATTAAATAATAATGGCATTAAAGTAATCGTAAGGGAAAATTAAGTATAATTCTAAAATGAGTTAAAGTTCAGGTTTAGTGTAATAACAGAACAAGAAAGAAAATGTAATGTTCAAAATGTAACTCTCTCCATGGAGTTTGTGTAGGTGATGGTTGCTAGTGTAGTAACAGTAGCTTGAAGCAGATATGTCCAGCTTTGTCCAACTCCAGGAAATTTTCCTTCTGGTATGACTGAAAAAATTGTATGCTCTAGGCAGGACTACCTATATGCTTAAAATTAACTTTTGAAGTAATAATTTTAAAATAATGAGTTTGGTTAAGAGATGAAAAAGGGCTGAAATGATGAAAAGAAGATATTGAATTATGGGGGGAATGTCTTTTTCAGTGTAATATTTGTTTTCTCCAGCATGATTATAATTTATTTAGCTCTTTCTTTTCTGTTATTTCTTTGCAGATTCATAACTCAGTATCAAGTTTGCATTACCTTACTGTCTTTTTTGCCTTGATTTTTTAGAGCCTTAGTCTTGTTTTTCTTGCTAGATAAAGAATAATAAAGCAAGACTATGACAATTGCAGGTTTTACCTTTCTCAGAAAGTTCAGGATGATAAAAATCAATCATTACAAATTTTATTTGCATATTCTGATCTCATCTAGCAGTACTGCCCTTTGATCTAGGCAAGCATGGCATCTCTTTGTGAGGCATAGACCAGGGACCCTGGGCTTTCAAACAGTCTTTATCAAAATTTTCTAAGTCTCCTTTCAAAGCCTGGGACTAAACAGGGCTACCAGTGCCTCCTAGATGAGGTAGCTCAGGAATTTTTGTAAGTCCTCGTTCCTGCTTTCTGCCTTTGAGACACTCTCAGACCCTCTATTCTGTAAGGGTAGATTAACCAGATGCCCAGAAATATACTGGGATTTGGTCCTATGGGGTCATCCTTGGATCCTCTGGCCTGGAACTGTCTCCTGAAGAGCAGCCTGACAGGCAGATTACTCCTGCAGACAGGTGTGGTATTTCTTGCATAGGGACACATGATATTGGGCCACAAGAATGGAGATAATCTGTTGGTTGGGTGACTCTCATGTCAGAGGCAAGAAAGGTTTAGAACTCTGGTCTGCTAGTGTTCAACCACTTACTGAGCTTGAGCCACTTGTGTGAATCTGTGCATTAGGTCTGACTCCTCCTTGTTCTGACCACTGCACTGCCTCTGATCAACATTGCCCAAGAGCTGGGCCACTCTGAGGACTCTGAGACTTCTCTTGCCTCTGATAAATGTGCTATCAAGTATGCCTGGGCTGGTCTTTAGCCATGCTAAAGACAGGGGTGTGGTGTGGTCAACATTGAAAGTGATCACTTTTTAGGAATGATATGATTACTGTCTAGTACTCAAGAGAAGAGACAGTTGGAAGATATGTTACCTTTATTTATGCTATAAAATTGAGAACAGTAAATGTATCAGTCTCAGAAAATTATCATTCACATTTTTCTGCATACTTTGACTAAAACCCGCATTTATGGTTATTATCAAGGAAGCACAGTAACAACCTTTGAGGAGTCATTGAAAGTCAGTGTTCATGGGAATCATGAGGGGTGATGCACCACCATGATTAATGGTATAGCTAGCATTACATAAGTAGTGTTTGTTTATAAGAGGCAAGAAGATCTATGTTGTTTTCATACAAACATGTTCTGAAGAGCCATGATATTGTGGATAATAATAGCATTATTACCTTTCTCTTACAATGGGGTATGTAAAATTAGACAAGAATGACGTATTTAATGGGAATGACATATTTAACAATAAAAAACATGATGGGATGGTTCTTGGATTTAATAGGAGTCAGATGTGCCTGAACACTATGAAGAATCTTTTTTTAAAGATTTTATTTATTTATTTGACAGAGAGAGAGATCACAAGTAGGCAGAGAGGCAGGCGGGTGGGGGAGGGGGGAGGAAACAGGCACCCTGAGATCATGACCTGAGCTGAAGGCAGAGGCTTTAACCCACTGAGCCACCCAGGTGCCTTTTGCACTGAACAGAAGATTAAAAAAAAAAAATAGGTACTTCGTCACTCATATTTTTAAATCTTTGTTGATAAGTAACCATACCTCACATGCATCTATAAATTTTATAATGCATTTTAAGTAAACTTGCTTTTATAAACAGGGAAGTCCTGGATGAAAGAAACAAAGAGGACTTTGGATTTGATGGTTCATTGCCTGGCCTCCAGGTTGCATCTATATTCTAAGTCCTGGGGACAAAGTGAACCAGAAAGGGCATACCTAAGATAAGCTAATACTACCACGTTGCCAGGGTGAAGAATTATCACTGAGAAAAGCAAAGTCATAACCAGGAAAATAGCAGTTTTTTTCAAAGACTTGACGGAGTGTCGGTCTGGAAATGTAAGAACTAGTGATGAAGTTGGTGGTCAGAAGAGTTGGAAGCATGTTGAGCACTATGATGAGCAGTTCATTTGCACGGTTCAGAATAGACCATTAATAGCTATAGGTTCTATGAAAACTCTTATGTAGGATCTGGCAGATAGATGGAGCAAGAGAAGTACCTTAGAGTGCCATTATCAGTTCAACCTGGGACTTAAAACCATGTGCTCCCTGAAGGCAGAGACTGACTTTGATTGATCATTGAAATCACATGCTTTATCTTCCTGCCTAAGATATAGCAAAAGCTTAGGAGATGCTTGTTGGATGAATGAATAAAATCACTCAATAGAAAGAATGAAGTTTTGTCATTTTTAGGATTAGAAAAATGCAGAAGCCACATTTACCTACGCTGCCTTCAATTCCCATGAGAATATTTCCTTCTACTTACACTGGGGGAAAAAGTGAGTTGATGTAGTCAAATTGGAGTGTGACTGCAATTGGGTCATAAGAGATAGATCAGTACAAGGGCACTGTCCTGTGGGAAAGTTAAGGGTTTGTTTCTCCTATGAGCACACTTTACACACACACACACACACACACACACACACACACACACACACACGCATACACACATGCACACATAAAATTGAATCCAAAGGCTTACTAAGAGGTGATGTAGTCTCTTACTATTAGTCCGACCATAATTTTTATTGTGTCTCAAGACATGAGTTAGCTACAATTTTGTTATGGTCTTCCTTATGTTCCTCTCAGAGAGTGAACAGATCTAATTCTATTAGTAATTCCTTCGTTTTCCTGATTCTGTTGATAAGATAGAATCATACAACTTCATCTGGTCTGACATCTGCTTGTTCCCATCTGTGTTTCCCTCAAGTGGGAATAATCTTGCTCTCTGCAGTGTTTTGTATGGCTGGCTTTGTAGATGTGGCACAGGAGACCTTGCCTTGGGTTATGCTGCTCAGTGGGTCTGTTATCATTTTGAGTTGGATTAAGTTCTTATTTCCTATAGGATGGTGATAAAGAATGGCAGCTTGTGTACTCTGACAATGTGTTTAAAAGAGAGAACCTGGGGTGCCTGGGTGGCTCAATTGGTTAAGCAACTGCCTTCGGCTCAGGTCATGATCCCAGAGACCCGGGATCGAGTTCCACATCGGGCTCCCTGCTCGGCGGGAAGCCTGCTTCTCCCTCTCTCACTCCCCCTGCTTGTGTTCCCTCTCTGGCTGTGTTTCTCACTGTCAAATAAATAAAATCTTTAAAAAAAAAGAGAGAGAGAGAGAGAACCTATAGAGAAAGGAAAGCCAAAAAGTGAATTTGCATCCTAATTTCCTCTGCCCCCATTCACCTGTTTCTTTACTGGTGTTAATTATGGGTTGTATCATCTTGGTGACGCTTTTAAGCTGATTTATGTTATCAGGTAGTTTAGTAGATGCTTCTATATTTTGTTAAAGATTTCTTTGAGGGTCCATGTTTTTCCCAGTACCTTACACAGCATATAGGGGACATGCCACCTTCTGTAGCCTTTTTTAGTTAGTCTTTCATGACTCAACTTACTTCAAAATATAAGTAATGAAACCATCTTCTAACTTAGACTGTGAACTGCAAGCTATTCTTTGAATGTGATTTCACACAGTAGTGTGGTTTCCCACAAAGTGGGTACAAGTCACCATCTCGTTCTTGCCCTGGTAAGGCTGCTGTGAAGTCAACCATTTACCAAACTACACTTCTCTTTGGGATGCAGTTCTTGGCTTACCCAAGGCAGAAGTAGCTGAAACTCCAGACCTAAGACTATTCTCTTTGCCTCACTCAAAACAGACAAGTCATTAATATTGGGATTCCATGGGGATGACCCTTTTTCTACTCACTTTTTGGTTTCTTTTTAAAGATTGTATTTATTCATTTATTTTAGAAAGAGAGGGACCTGCATGAGTGGGGAGAGGGGCAAAGGAAGAGGGAGAGAATCTCAAGCAGACCCCCTGCAGAGCATGGAGCCCGATCCAGGGTTCTATCTCATGACCCTGAGATCAGGACTTGAGCTGAAATCAAGAGTCAGAGACTTAACCAACTGAGCTACCCAGACACCCCATCTGGTCACTTTCTTTATGAAAATCAGACTAAGCCTTCCATCCAATGTACCAGTTCCTTTGCTGTCTTCATTCAGCATCCTCCCTCTGCCCCCTACTACCCCCCATAGCTTCCTAGGATTAATGTAAATATATGGGTGTGCCCTGCAATTTACAGAAAATTTTGAACACTACAGAGAAAAAAATGCTCAAATCAGTAATCGAAGAAATGCAAATCTAGGTTACCTCACACCTGTTATAAAGCTATTATAAAAAACAAAAGACAAATGTGAGTGCGGATATGGACAAAAGAAAACCCTTCTGTACCATTGGTAGGAAGGTAAACTGGTTCAGCCATTATGAAAAATAGTATGGAAGTTTCTCAAAAAATTAAAAATAGAACTATCATATGGTCCAGCAATCTCACTTCTGGGTATATATCCAAAGGAATGAAATCAAGATCTTAAATACATATCTGCACCCCCATATTCATGCAGCACTATTCATAATAGTTGAAACATGGAAATGACCTATGTATCTATTGATGGATTAAAAATGTAAATGCTTACAGTGGAATATTATTCAGCCCTAAAAATAGAGGGAAACCCTGCCATTTGCAACAACGTGCATGAACATAGGACACTGTGCTAAATGAAATAAGTCAGATACAGAGGGGAAGATACCACTTGTATGAAGAATCTAAACCTTTCAGACTCACAGAAGCAGAGAATAGAATGGTGGTAAACAGGGGAAGGAGGAAATGGGGAGGTGTTAGTTAATGGGTACAAAGTTTGTTTTGTGAGATGAATAAGTCTTAAAGATGTACTATACAGCATACCGCCTCCTTGATAAGACTGTACTATGTACTTAAAATTTTGCTAAAGAACATATTTTATGTTAAGTGTTCTTATCACACACAAAAAGAGGATAAGAGGAAACATTTGGAGGGGATAGATATGCTTATGCCATAGATAGTGGTGGTTTCATGGATGTATACTTCTTTCCATCCCATCAGGTTATTACATGTGTATAGCTTTCTGTATGTTGATCATACCTCAATAAAGTGGTTTATAAAAAAATAGAATACTGGGAAGCAGTAGAGAAGAGCACAGTCCTTACGCAGACTAGTTGGGGTATATAATCCCTGAACGCTAAAATTGTCACACATAAAATCTGTGGCTTAACTGGCAGAATCCAGCCACAATCCTCGCTCAGCTTCCAGTTAAACTGAAACTGGATGCCAGCCTTTACCTCCTATGTTGACAATGAGGGCAAGTATGCTGTCTGTCACTCAGAGACAGTGCACAAACATGTAGCTTCGTATTTGTATCTTTGTAGAATGCTATCAGAAAGCACTTAATAAAGAAAAAAGGCTGTTTTTACCCTCATCTTGATTATAAATTATGATCTCCAAAGAGTGTGTGAGATTTTTCCATTTTAAAACATTCTACTTTTTATTTTCTAATAGTTCATTCAAAATTTAAAATTCATATACATATTAGGAGAATCTCTTTAATAATTTACTATAACACAATCCTAAGGCATAATCTACTTTCTCTGTTTGTCTTTATCTCATAATCAATACTTTTATTTTCTATTGCTTTCATTGTATGGGCCACTATTGATTACCCTCTTCTTTACTTCCCAGCTGCTTCAGAGTTCTCCAGAGACTGGCCCAGTGTGCTTTTTGGTTCTTCCTTGGTGTTCAGCCCTAAGGCCATCTTTCGAATCTGACTCAGAACTCAGGAAGGATGTTACATGTCTACTTGTAGAAAGGTGAGGTCATATGTTCATTCTTAGAACAGTAGGATTAATGATATAGATTACTCTAGATGATACCTTAAAGAACCTGAAACAGTCCTTGTAGCTTTTATACCCTATCCAAATAGACTGTATGTGTATGTGTGTGCGTGTGTGT
This sequence comes from Spilogale gracilis, assembly GCA_004023965.1. NCBI lineage: Eukaryota > Metazoa > Chordata > Mammalia > Carnivora > Mephitidae > Spilogale > Spilogale gracilis. Next base: position 17,760 of record PITA01026240.1, read on the forward strand.
TATAAGATAAGGTCCATTGGTCTCTTACAATTTCTGGAAACAGAAACTTTAGCTAGAATGCCTTCTTCCCCCAATCCCTAATAAATTATGAGCAATGTAATTTAAAGCAACATCTTGAAATAGATATATAAACTTGGCAGGCAATAAAGTTAACATTTCTTGAAACTTTGTTTTGAACCAAGATCTAGACTAAAGGCTTTCCATGGATTAACTAATTTATCCTTTACTGGGGGTGCCTGGGTGGCTCAGTCAGTGAAGCATCTGCCTGTGTCTCAGGTCATCATCCCAGAGCCCTGGGATCAAGTCCCACATCGGACTTCCTGCTCAGTGGGAAGCTTTCTCTCTCTGCCTGTTGCTCCCCCTGCTTGTGCGTGTTCTCTCTCTCTGTCTGTCAAATAAACAAAAATCTTTTTAAAAATTTGTCCTTTATAGCAAATTTATATGTAAATACTCTTCTGTGAATTGTACAGGGGAGCAAATTGAGGGTTAGAGAAGTGATTTTGTCTATGGAAGACAGATAATGGGTGGTAGGGTAAGGGTTCTAGTGCAGGCAGTGTGACTCCATAAGCCACACTCCTAATGACTATGCTATGTAGCTACCTTGAACTGTTGCCTGAGACGAATTTCCCTAGTGGATTAAGTAACTAGTAAAATCATGAGAAATCACTTAACCTAGCTGTGTCTCAGACTCTTCATTTATTACAGAGAGGATTAGTGAAAGTGGTAATTTTTATCTCTTTCAGTGTTATAACTGTATGAGGTATCCTAAATTGGAATCCTTGGAATTTGTATCTGCTCTTCTAGAAAATTCCTGCCACACTCAGCATCACTTAATTGCTGGGTATACTATGTGTGTTTTAGAATGCAAATATGGTTCAGACGCTGGTGAAATACCACATTCAGATGTGTTACTTTGTTTCCTTTATTTCCATTGCAACTATTCTCATAAAACATTTATTTAAAACTGAGAAAATAAGACTGTAATATGTAGAGTGTGAATGTATGTGAGAGAGTGAAAAAGTATAACAGTAAAAAATTGTCTCAGAGTACAAGAGAGTTGGGTTATAAGAGTATGTAGGAGTGGGTGATAATGTGTGAGAGTGAAAAATGTGTGTGGAAGAGTGTGAAGCTGAGGGCGTAAGAGAGAATGTGTATAGGAGATAGTGTATGTGAGAGAAAGTTCACAGAAGGTGTAGGTGAGTGTCCAGTGCAGAGCATGGGCAAGAATAAAGCACGAATACAGCAGAGAATATGGAAAGTAAGGGGGTGGGAAGAACACATGTGAGAAGTGTTTGACAGACTGTGAATGTGAGAAAAAAATGGAGAACGTGTGTTAACCTACGAGTCTATGTGTTTGTGTGTGAATCTTTGTGTGAATGTGTGTGTGAATGTCTCACTAATTGGGCACAGAGATTGTCCTGAGTGCTAGAGGCCATCCTCATGTCCTGCAAACAGGCACACATATCCCATATACGATTCATCAGTCTATACTGTGTCACATGCTCACCATTCACTGTAGGGGATGCCTGGAAAATGAGTACCTGCCACAGGAAAAATGGATTGACACAGTGGTTTATATGACTCATGATTACACTCCAGGGTACCAATATTGCTGCTCTGAAACAAAGGCTTCTTCTTTTTTTTTTTTTCCATAGAGGTAAGGGATGAGCTTTGGTTTATCAGTGAACAGAATGTGCCACAATGGGAATAACCATTTTGGGGAAGGATAAAAAAAGAAAGTATCAAGATGTGAGATATGAATTTGAGTTCACCATCTATTCTCATGCACTGTTTGAATCTTTTATATGAGCATGCAATATTTTTATATTTAATAAATACAAGAAGGAAGTCCCAGAGGTTCTTTTAAGTTGGTAGTGAGTTAAACATAAGGTCTTTAACTTCTCCTCTGAAGCATACACATCTTCAATACTATCTCTGCTACATTCAATTACATTTTATGTACCATTGTTTTGGGCGGAAATCAAAGGTGATTACCGTATTTCACAGTTGGGTTGATGCCAGGATGGAGATAAAGTAAATGTTATAAGGCCCAGAGTAGAGAACAGATTCAGTTAAGAAAACCCACGGATGCCTCAGTAGCTCAGTTGGTTGAGCATCCAACTCTTGCTTTTGGTTCAGATCATGACCCCTAGGGTCATGAGATAGTGACCCCCGCCCCCACCCCAGTTAGGCTCTATGCTCAGTGGGAAGTCTTCTGAGATTCTCTGCCTCTCCCTCTCCCTCTGCTCCTCCCCATTCTCATGCATGCACTTGTGCTTGCTCTCTCTAAAAAATAAATAAGATCAGGAAGGAAAGAAGGAAGGGAGGGAAGAAGGGAGGAGGCAATTCCCAAGATAATGGTAACAATGAGAGTCCAAGTATCTAGGAATTTGCAGATGTCTTAGAGAAGGCACTAAATTTACAACAATTTGCATCAACATTAGACACATCTTAAGGAGTGGCATTAGTGTTACAAATGATGGAATAAAAGCCCTGTCATCCACAGAAGGGACTCTTTGTTGTCTTGATTCCAAATACCTGGGTGACTACAGATTAACAATATTTCATTATTCCCAATTAACTCAACTTTTAAAATAAGGCCCAGATCAAATTATAGTGAACAAAGGTATTTTGTTTTGGTCAGAAGTATTCATGGCTTTCACATCTTCAACAAACTTCTCTAGTGCCTGTTATATTTATGAAACAGTGCTGGTGTTGAAAAGTTAATAAAGAAGAAGATCTTGCCCCACATTTGAACACAGAGCAAGTACTCAAATATTCTAAGGGGCTTCCCAGGATACATACCAAAAGATGAGCCTATGAACATTTAGAAGATGAATATTTCCCAACAAGTTGGGGAAAATCAGAGACCACTTAATCAGAAAAAAATGCTCATATACCTATTTATAAGATTTCATGATTCTTGTATCCCTAGATTTTAAAATTCAACAAATAACCCATAAGATTATAGATAACTATTCTTTGAATATGTATTCACAGGAAAAAGTTGCTTAAGACATTTTTACATTTTAAAAAACTAATTAATCAAAATGTAGTGAATAGCAATGAACTCTGTAAAATCAGCAGTAAAAAGGTTACTTACTACTATGATCTCTACCAGTTAGGATTCTTGCCAGATGCTAGTATAGCCTTCAGGCCCCTCCTTTCAGGATAGAAGGATTATGTGACACATCCTGCTTCCCAAGGAAGATGTAGGCAACTAGTATACCATGGAATACCTTTCCAGGTAGATGTTAATGGAGAAGGGGGAGTTATTCCTGGAATTTGGGGCATTCAAGTGAAGCATAGCTAAAGCCTTATGTGGGAATTAGAGATACTGAATAAGGTCTGCTATTTTTGAAGGTGGGGGGTAGAAATAGAAGGGCAAATCCATCAGTGAGCTGGGCCTGGAGAAAAAGGAGACTCCTATAAGAGAGATGTGCCCTGTAGCACTAGAACTGAGCAAAGAGTGAAAATGTCTTCTTTCTAACCAGTTTTGTTTGCTTGCTTGCTTTATCAAATAGAAGCATTGCATCAACATAGACTCTTACTGTTTTTCCATGGAGAATGTATACTAGATCAAGCATATTATGGGTTAAACAGTTTATAATGGGGTACTCTAGTTAACTTAGAAATCAGTAACATTAGGTTTGTGGGTAGGTGTATTCTTCAAACAGTTGTAATACAAATGCATTCTTAAATACAACTAGATAGTAAGTCAGAACTACTTGTAAAAAACAATAATTATGATCAACTTATGCTACACATAGTCCATTTTTAAACTCACATAGTGATTTTATGTCTGTAGAGGCTTTAAAAATACTGCATATATTTTGCATTTATTCAAGATGTATATTTTACTTTGTAGTAGAAACAATTTAGAGTGATGGCATTTGTGGAAACATTCCATCTTTAGTTATACCTACTTCATTTGGTCAGTTGATTAAGTATAATCAAATACAAATAACTTCACTTAGTTTGAGTAATGATGTATAAATTACTTGATTAATCTAATACAAGTAACTTCATTAACTAGAATATATTATACTTAGATGTAGGATTCCACTAAAACATATTTTTTCATTATACACTAACTGCCTTGCACAGTGCACATATAAAGATATGTGGTCAATAAAGACAGGTGAAAGAATACATAGATGAATAAATAAAAGTTTGCATGTATAAAGAAATGATTAGATCTAGTTATGAGTACATAAACTGAATGTTTGGGTTCATTTAGTTCACTAAATGTTCCCAGGAAAAATCAGTAAGGAATTGGGGAAGAATCCAAGAGAAGGTCTGCTTTCTAGTCAAGTCCAGCCTAATTACTCCTGGGGCTCTGGAGTGTACTTTGCACATCAGTTTTGCTTTTCTAGAGAAAGTAAATTGGATGTTTATAGTTAGCATAGGTTGGGGACATCAAGCTCCTAAACACCTCTGGTTCTCACCTGCAGGTAGCTCCAAAGTCCATGGACAACCCTAAGAATAAATCTAAGGTTTCCATAATGAGCAGTTATCAGCAAAGCACATAGAATCTGGAAGGTTGATGCCCAGTGCCTCTGAGATGGATTGACAGGACCCAAGTGAAGTGCCTACTTACAGCGAGTAAGTAGCATGGCCAAGATTTAAAAGTAAATCTTTAGTTTGAAAGAATCAGCTTTGAAAATACATGACAGTAACTCATTTTTTTTTTGAGTAGGATAGACTGTGACCCATTTTTATTTTTTTATTATTTTTTATTGTTACTTAAATTTTTTTTCCCAGTGTTCCAAGATTCATTCCCCATTCCCCACACCCAGTGCTCCATGCAATAGGTGTCCTCAGTACCCACCACCAGGCTCTCTCATCCCCCCACCCCCCTCCCTCCAAGTCCCTCAGTTTGTTTCTGTGTCCAAAGTCTCTGTTGTTTCGTTTCTCTCCCTGAATTACCCTACTTCACATTTACTTTCCTTCTCCTACTGTCCTCTAGGTTACCCCTTATGCACCGCAAGTAAGTGAAACCATGTGATACTTGACTTTCTCTAATTGGCTTATTTCCCACGGTATACTCTCTTCCAGTCCAGTCCATGTTGCTACAAAAGTTGGATATTCATCCTTTATGATGGAGGCATAGTATTCCATTGTATATACATACCACATCTTCTTTATCCATTCATCTGTTGATGGGCATCTTAGCTCTTTCCATAGTTTGGCGATTGTAGCCAT
>PITA01026241.1:0-22955 GCA_004023965.1 Spilogale gracilis
CGAAACAACAGAGATTTTGAACACAGAAACAAACTGAGGGACTTGGAGGGAGGGGGGTGGAGGGATGGGAGAGCCTGGTGGTGGGTACTGGGGACACCTAAAGCGGGGAGCACTGGGTGTGGGGAATGGGGAATGAATCTTGAAACACTGGAAAAAAAAAATTTAGTAACAATAAAAAAAAAAAAATTAAAAAAAAAAAAAAAAAGAATAACCAATAGTCTTGCCTTTATTGTCTTCCCTAAAACCCCAGCCACTCCCCAGAAGCCCACAAATGTTTTTGAGGTCAAATCTACTCAAGTAGAAATGCACAGTCTTTATTTTACCATTTAGATAACAAAATTGGACACATTTTGAGACAAACTTGTAACCTAGCCCTACCAAGCAAAAGACACTTTGCCTTGTTTCCTTCTGAAAGTTATACATTTTAGGCTTAGATCTACTATGCGACTTAAACTGTGTATGGTGTGAGGTAGGGGTTAAGGGTCAGGGGTCAACGTTCATTTCCCAGCTCCAATTGTTTCAGCATTGTCTCTTCAGACTTTCCTTCCCCTATGGATTCATTTTGGGGCCTTGGTAGAAAACCATTTGACTACAAGTATGTGTCTTTTCCTGGGCTCTATTCTGTTCATGGCTGTTGTCCTATAGTAGCTTTACAGTAATCTTGAACTCTGCTGGTTTAAGACCTCCAACTTTGTACTACATTTTCATTTAGGAATTGGCTTCTCATGTCTACAAACAGACCTGCTAGGATTTTGGTCAAATTAAATCATTTTGGAGAGACTGACATCTCAACACTACTTAGTGTTCCATCCATGAATACGGTAGTCTGTTACTTAAATTTTCCTTAAATTCTCTGAGCGGTAGTTTGCAGTTATCCCCAGGTGTGCCATGTTTTTGGATGCTTTGTAAGTGTTTACAATTCATTTTCCGACTTCAGATTCAATGGCTGCTATTATATAAAAATACAATTTATGTATATTGCCTTTGAAACCTTGCTATAATCACTTATCAGTCATGGTAGTTTTTCTTTTTAAAATATTTTATTTATTTATTTATTGCAAAGATTTTATTTATTTATTTGACAGAGAGAGGGATCACAAGTAGGCAGAGAGGCAGGCAGAGAGAGAGGAGGAAGCAGGCTCTCTGCTGAGCAGACAGCCCGATGCGGACCTCAATCCCAGGACCCTGGGATCATGACCTGAGGTGAAGGCACAGGCTTAACCCACTGAGCCACCCAGGTGCCCAAAAGATTTTATTTTTTAAGTAATCTCTAACTCCAACGTGGGACTCAAACTTACAACCCCAAGATCAAGAGTTGCATGCTCTACCAACCCAACTAGCCAGGTGTTCCTCATGACAGTTTTTCAGTGGATCTTCTATTAGCCTGGTTAATAACGTCAGTATAATGTTGAAGGGAGGGGAATCAAATCCTTTTCTAGTTCCTGATCTTAGAAAACAAGCATTCAGTCTGCCACGATTATATATTGATGGTAATTTGATTGGGGCTACCCTTTATCAGACTGAGAAAATTTCCCTTTTCCCAGTTTGCTGCTCTTTTTTAAATCATGAATAGGTGTTGCATAATGTCAACTGCTTTTTTTTTATGAGATAATTTTGAAATTTTTAAGATTTTATTTATTTGACAGAGAAACACAGCTAGAGAGGGAACATAAGCAGGGGGAGTGAGAGAGGGAGAAGCAGGCTTTCTGCAGAGCAGGGAGCCCGATGCGGGGCTCGATCCCAGGACTCTGGGATCATGACCCGAGCCGAAGGCAGGCGCTTAACATCTGAGCCACCCAGGCACCACTTGGTCAGGATGTATTTACCGTTCTTATAGATTATCAGATTTGATTTGCTAGGATTTGTCAGATTTTTGCATACACATACAAGCAAGAATATTGGTCTAAATGTTCTTGTCTTGTAATATCTTTGTCTGGCTTTGGTATCAGGATTCTCAAGATATCATGAAATTAGTTGGGAAAAGTTACTTCTATATTCTGAAAATTTGTGTAAGATTGGTATTGTTTCTTCCTCAAATATTTAAAGAGAAGAACAAAGAGGTCGTCTGGGTGGCTCAGTGGGTTAAGCCTCTGCCTTCAGCTCAGGTCATGATCTCAGGGTCCTGGGATTGGGTCCCACATTGGGCTCTCTGCTCAGCGGGGAGCCTGCTTCCTCCTCCCTCTCTGCCTGACTCTCTGCCTACTTGTGATCTCTGTCAAATAAATAGATAAAATATTTTTTAAAAGATCTTTATTTAAAAAAAAGAGCAAAGAAACAGAACAGAAAATAGTGTTAACATGGTACACTTAAACCCAAACTTACAATAATTGCATTAATTTAAATGGACCACGCACACCAACTCAAAGCAATTTAGTGGGGGAAAGGAGGGCTGTTTCAACAAGTGGAGCTAGAAGAACATGATACCCATATGGGAACCACCCCCAAGAAAACAGAACCCCTACCTCGCATCATGATAAAAATGATTTTAAAAAGTAGTTAATTAATTATGGATCATAGACCTGAGTATAAAACCTAAAACTGTAAAGGTTCCAGAAGAAAATATCCTAGAGTATCTTCATGATGTTAGGGTCAGCGAAGATTTTCTAAACAGGTCACAGAAAACGTCTGAAAGACAAAAGATGAATCTGCTTCTGCTCCTTTTTAGACACTGACTGAGAGGCAAGCAACAGGTCAGGAGAAAAAACAGATACTGACAAAAGAGACCTATCCAGAATATATAAAGACCTGCGTGCAGCTGAACACAAATTTAAAAAAGCAAATAAACCAACTTAAAAAAAATGGGGGAAAGATTTGAAGAGCCACTTCCATTACGACATAGGAATGGCCAATAAGCACATGGAAACTGATCCTAGCTAAGAGGATTGCGGATTAAAACCACAGTGATGTACCACATTAGAAAGACTGACAAACCAAAGGTGAGGAGGGACAGCTCTTGCTGGTGGGAATGTAACACGGGACAACCACTTTGAAAAATGAGAATTTAAAAAATCAAGCTTAGATCTCTCTCACCTAGAAAATTCCACGCTCAAGCAGTTTTCCAAAACAACAACAACACAAAAACCGAAAAAACAAAAAGACCATGAAAACATATGACCACAAAGAGAACCGTACAAGAATATTAGTAGCAGCTTTATTTGAAATAACCCCAAACGGGAATCACTCAGATGGTCCCCGAAAGGGGAATGGATAAACAATCCACGCTTTATTCATCGGATGAGATGTGCTAAATACAAAGGGGCAAAACAGTGATACACTACTGATACATTTAGTAACACGGATGGATGTCACAGTCATGATGCTGCCCACGAGAAGCCTACACAAAGGAGCACAGACTGTGTGGGACCATTTACACGACATTCTACAACGGGCAAAACTGGAGACAGAACTCAAAGTAAAGAGGAGGGTCAGAGACTGAACGGGAAGAGGCACGAGAACCTTCTCTGGGGCGATGAAAACGTGCATTTTGACAGGCTGGGGAATAGCTGCCAAAACTCGTCTAATTGCAGTGGGTGTAAATGCTACCTCAATTTCGGAACAAGCTGCACACACGCAGCGCGCGCAGAAGCCGGCACTGAGCAGGTGCGCAGCAGGCGCGCAGGTGAGCGAGCGCAGGCTGGAAGCACCGCGCGGGCCGGGACCGCCGCGCGGGAGGCCGGACCCCCGCCCGCTCTGCTCCTCCCGGCTCCGCTCGGCTCCTCTGGCCACGCCCCCTCCAGGCCCGCCCCTTCCGCCCCGAAGACGTTCGCTCTGCGTCCGAAATCGGAACGGCTGAGCCCGGAGCCAGATGCCAAAGAAACCGTGTCTCGGGCACAAACAAACGGCGCGTCGTCGCACTCTGTCCTTATTTAAGTCTCAAGTGGACCCGTTCTCGAAACTACCCAGGGCTTGTCGTCGGCACGATTTTTAAAACCCCGGGTCCCTTGCAATGGTAGCGTCCGCCCGGATGGCAGCCGACGGGGTGGAGCATACCATTCAAAGAGGGGGAGGGTTGAAATTTGCATCAAAACAGACCCTCCCTCCCTCCCCAAAGTGACAGCTAAATGGTCCGGGAAGAGGAAAAACAAAAATGAAAAAGTAGAGGAGGGGGCCGGCAGCTTCCCTCCGCATAGAAGCGCAGCCAGGCTAAATGACATTTTTTCTCTTCTTCCCTCCAATCGGGTGAACAGTGAGCTGCTCCGGAAAAAAGAAACCGGAAACTCTGCGGCAAAGCGGCAGAGATGTAAATGTACAGCCAAACAATAACAGGGTTCGCGGGCCTCTCAGACCTGGATAGTCCTCCCGGGCTTCGCAGGCGTACCTCCCGTGGGGCACTTCCCACTCCCACGACTGACAGTCTGATTGGATTTTCTCCATCTAGCGAAGCCGGGGGCCGGTTGGAAAGATCCCTCCGGGAAGGACAAAGGTCCGGAAGTTACGGGATCTTAGCAGCCTGGGCTTCCTGATCAACCCCCGAATAATCATTTCGGAATGGAGCCCGAGGTTCCACCAGGAGGCGGTGGGCTCGAAAATCTAGGGCCATGGGTCCCCCAAATTCCGAGATCCGAAAATCTCAAATCCTAATGTTTTGTGCGTCTTGTTTCAGGGTTCTCCACACCCCGCACTGGGAGAGGTGGGGTAGGGCGGGGAAGCATCCCTTAGGCTGGCTGCAGGTCCCACTTTCCTGTTCAGCTCCGAGTCCGGGTGGTCCTAACATCCCCATCAACTCCACCCAGGCCTCCCCACACTGCATTCCTAGTTTGCTGCTGCCAGGCAAACTTCCAATCCCCCAAATCGCCAAGTCCCCAGTACCCCACCCCCAGACCCCCACAATTCTCCCAAGCTGAAAATACACGGAGCCGAGAGCCAGTGACTCAGAGAGGACTCATCTGGCTCAGGAGCTTACCCGAACCTCCGGGGAGCGTGTCACGGGCCTGGGAAGCACGCTCCGAGGCCGGACGCCAGGTGTCCCCGGAGCCAAGCGACTACCTGCGCCCAGGATCGTGGCTCTGGACTTTTGAGAGGCTCAAAACTTTTAGCGCGAGTCGGAGCACATGGGAGGGGAAAATCCCAATCCCAGCAAGCCTCGCGAGGCTCCTGGCACAAAGCTGGACAGTCGCCATGACAAGTAAGGGCAAGCAGTTCGCCGGCGGGCGGAGGCGGTGGGAATGGAGTCGGGATTCTCGCGGTGTCGGTTCTGTAGCTACTTGACATTTGGGTGGGGAAGTTAGACAAGCCAGAGCTGCGAGGGCAGAGTTGGTAGAAACCATTTTAGAAGACTCCTGCCACTGTGTCAAATATGAAGGTGGGAGGGTGTCCTTTATACTTGTCACTCCTCTTCCAGCAGCTAAAACGTCATCTTTTAGAAAGGACTTCCTCCACATGCGAATCCAACGAATTCCTTCAGATACTCTGTATCACACCATCTTGTTTACTTTCCTTCACAACCCTAACCGTTTCCTGCAATGATTTGCCCCTTGCGTTAAATACACAGCAGCGTAAGCCTTAGGGGGCAGAGACCTTGTCTACTGCTTTATTCATTGTTGTATTTCTCAGTGCCTAGTACAGTACTGGGTAGCAAGGAAGAGCTCAATAATAAACGCTGAATGAATGAATGAAAAGAGACAGAAGTCAGGAATTTGGCGGAATAAGAAAAGAGGGTCAAAACCTGTAAAATCAAGTATAGCGCTAGCGCCCTCTGCAGGTGAGGGGGGAGTGGGTGCTTTAAGAGTTCTCGAAGGACACTGCAGGGGGAGCTCAGGCACTTCTCGCAGAGGCAAAAGCTCTCGGACTACAACACCCAGCAGCCACCAGGAGCCGCACGGCTTGACGGGAACGGTAAACCTGAGTGACCCGTTACGTGCCTGCCTCGCCCCTCCCGTGGGTCGCCCGCGAAATCTGATCCGGGATGCGGAGGTCCAATGGAAAGGTGGGGCCAAATCCCGCGAGAGCTAGAGGCTCTTAGCGACCGACCCGGCTGAGGGAGGCTGTGCCTGCAACAGCGGCTTGTCCACCGGTACGCCTCGCCTCCCGGGGTCTTCCGCCCCCTCCCGGAAGGAGGAAGGCCCCGGTGGGTTCTCTGCGTCCGCTAGCGGAGCGAACTTGGGGGCGGTGTCTGTCAGGCGGGACGAGAGTTGCGGCCGAACCCGGCGGCCGCGCTTTCTCGGCAGCATGAGCGCTCCGGAGGCGCTCGGGTTAGCCGCGGACTGCCTTGCTACGGACCAGGTCCCCGCTCAGGCATCCCCGAACGCTGAAAATGCGGATCCCGAACTGTTGCCGCCGCCACCACCCTCTGGGGACGACCCGCCCCGCTCGTCCCCGGATCCCACGTCCGGTTCCCAGGAGCCGGGGAAGGGCGGCTCAGCTTCTGCCTCCCCCGCCCCGGAGGCGGGCTTCGCTACTCCTAGCGAGCTGAGCCCTCGAATCGGGGAGCCAGAACTTTGTGAAAACGTGAGCCTTCCTGCAGAAGAAGCGAACAGGCCAGAGTCGGGGCCCGGAGAGGCCGTGGAAGGTGTGTCTGAGGACCCCGCCCCGGAGAACGAGGGATACACGTAAGTGGTAATGGCAGGGCCGTTGGGTCCCGAGGAGATCGGGAGTGTGGGCGATGCGTGGAAGTGTACCACACGCTTATCCGCCCGTCCTCAGCCGCGCGTCCTCAGCCCCCCGTCTGCAGGCCCGTTTCCTCCTTGCTTTGCGGACCTAAGTTTGTTGTCCTTCCATCTTCCTTTCAGCTCCTGGAATTACAGCTTCTCCCAGCTCCCTCGGTTTCTCAGTGGTTCCTGGTCAGAGTTTAGCACCCAACCCGAGAACTTCTTGAAAGGCTGTAAGTGGTAAGTAAGGATCAAGGGTCTGGGAGATTTTCAGGATTTTCGCCATAAAAAAACCCCAGTTATCTGGGAGAAGGAGTAAGAATTCCTCTTGGACTGAGCTTAAATTGCTTCCTTCCTTCCTTCCCCTTCCCACCCTCCCCACTTCCCTCTTCCTTTCTTCCCCTTTCCTCCCTCCTCTCTCTTCCTTCTTCCTTTTTTCCCCTTCCCTCCTTCCCCTCCCTTTCCTTCCCTTCTCTCCCTCCCCTTCCCTCCCTTCCCGTCTTCTTTCTTTTCCTTTTCCTAAGGATTTTACTTATTTATTTGAGAGAGACAGAGAGTACAAGTAGGCAGAGCAGCAGGCAGAGGGAGACTGAGAAGCAGGCTCTCCGTTGAGCAGGGAGCCTGATGAGGGAGCCTGATGCGGGGCTTGATCCCAGGACCCGAGCTGAAGGCAGACACTCAACCAACCAAGCCACCCAGGCGCCCCTGAGCTTAAATTTCATTTAGGATTATGTGTCTTCTGCTTTCCTCAAGGCCTTGGGCAGGGTCGGGGCTTACCTACCCCAGGCATTGGCTCAGTCTTAGCCCTGTGTTTGGAAAATACGGCCTTGTCTGCTTTTCTAATTCTATCCTATTTCTGCAGGGCCCCTGATGGTTCCTGCATCTTGACCAATAGTGCCGATAACATTCTGCGGATTTATAATTTACCCCCAGAGCTGTACAATGAGGGGGAACAGCTGGAATATTCAGAGATGGTAAGGGTAGGGGCTTCCTGTGCCCCTTCACCAGATGCCGCACATTTCAGTCCTTCATGTAGATGGAGAAAGTTGAATGCACGTGTTTCCTGCTCACAGAACATTTTTCCATGAATGTACACAGGTGGCACTTTGTACTCAGAATGTGAAGGTGTTTGAAGAGGTGTCCATATTTTAGTTCTGAATACGTGTTTTCTATAAAAGGGTAGTGGTTTTTTCAGGGCAGTGTTTAATTAACTTACAGATGTTTATTGGATGAGCACATGCTGCTGGGATAAAGTGCAGAAAGTGACAGATAAAGAGCTGGCTTTCTCATGTGGGAGCTAGATGATACCCACGCAAATCGATGAGCGTTGAAGTTTATCATGCGTTATGATAAATTCCGGGAAGGAAAGAAACAGAATGAGGAGGGACTCATGGGAGGAGTCCACTTTATTTTTTTTTTATTTTTAAAGATTTTATTTATTTATTTGACAGAGAGAAACACAGTCAGAGAGGGAACACAAGCAGGGGGAGTGAGAGAGGGAGAAGCAGGCCTCCCGCTGAGCAGGGAGCCCGATGTGGGACTCGATCCCGGGTCTCCTGGATCATGACCTGAGCTGAAGGCAGTCGCTTAACCAACTGAGCTACCCAGGCGCCCCAGGAGTCTACTTTAGATAAACCAGTCAGGAAGGGCTCTCTGAAGAGGAGACGTTTGAGCTGATTTTAGTATATGTGCTGCCGAAGCGAGCACTAGAGACGTTTGAGCTGAGATGTGAAGGATGATAGGATCAGTCATGTGAAGAGCTGTAGAAAGAGCATTCTAGGAAGAGGCAGTGACATTACAGAGACCCAGCATGGGGCAGGAGCTTTGTGTGTTCAGGGAACATAAAGAAGGCCAGCGTGCTTGTACTGAGACTGGTGAGGGGGAAAGTGTGAGGATGGGTCCCATGACCCACGTCGTGTTGGATCTGGTGGGTAGGTCAGTTGGCGTTTAGTTGGGAAATCAGAGGAGTTTTAAAACAGAAGAGCAAAATGATGGTAGAAGTTGAGAGAATGGACTGTGGTGAACAGAAGTAAAATCGGGGATTCCTCAGAATGCGTCTGTCGTGGACTGGATGAGAAACAGTGGTGACTTGGGCTGGGGTCGTGGCAGGAGAAATGGAGAGGTGTGGGTAGAGTTGAAGTCTATTTTGTAGGATGTGGAAGGGGAAGAAAGCAATCAAGGTCCAGGTGTTTGCAGCCAGGTAGGTGGTGGTACGATTTACTCAGGAGGAAACAGAAAGAGGTATTGGGACAAGTCAGGGGTGCTTAGATCTGTTAAATATGAAGCTAAGGGAGAATTTGGGCTTGGGGGTGTACTTTGGGAAGCGGAGGAGCATGTAGACGGTACCTGGTGTCTTGTGAACAGATTCCGTCTGGAGTGTGGCTGGAGAAGGAAAAAGCTCTAGCAAAACCCCAAGTGCTCCAGCAGACGGAGTGGAGGGCAGGAGGGGCGGCAGAAGTGAGGCAAAGAGTCAGGTCTAATGCTGTTGAGGGTGAGACAAATTTAGAGAATGACCCAAGAAAACATTAGTGACCTGGCAAGAACACTTTCCAAAGAGTGATGGCGGCAGAAGCCGAGTAGGGCAAGGGGAAGAGGAGGTGGAGACAATTCTTTGGAAAGTTTTCTTGTGGAAGGGAGTTGAGAAGAGGAATGGTGACCAGAGGGAATATGGGGCCAAAGAAGGGCTAATGGGGTGCTTTTGTAGGATCAGGAATAACCCTGGAAACAGGGAGGAAGTGATGCTGGAGGAGAGGGGGTAACAGGTCCCTGAGTGGCTGGCTGGGGACAGGCTTTGTTAGGTGCAAAGTCCCTTGCAGTAGGAAGAGAGGTAGCTACTTGGTTGTAGGATTTCCATATCTCCTCATTTGATTTCTCGGTGAAGCATAAAGGGAGGTTATCAGTTGAAAGAAGAAGGTGTGCGGAGAGCAGAGAAGGTGCGAATGATTGGTCCTGGGGAGTTGGAAATCAGAGGCAGCAAGGAACGTGGTAGCGTTGCTGTTCTGTGCTCAGGGCCCGCTGGAAATTTGTTGCCACCCATTTCAAGTGAGGTCCCACAACTTCACTGTGCATTTCTTGCTCCCCAGCCAGTGAATGGGTATATTTTCTCAGTTCATAAAGGGAGAACGAGCATCCTGGTGTCCAGTTCACAGGGTAGCTGGGAGAATGAAAAGAATGAATGGAACGTGGATGAACTGGTGCCTGTTTTGTATTCAGTGAATGCTAGTTGTTGGTATTAGTTGAGTCAAGCATGGAACAGGAGGCTGGTCGGGCTGGGGTTTGCTAGCAGACACAGATGAGGGCGTCCTGAGAGCCTCTCCGGGAGGGCGTGTGTAATTGGTTGACTTGAATGTAAAGCAGGTAAGGAAATGGACTGTAAGTGCATTTTTGATGAAGCAGAATAATTGTGGTGGTAGAAATAGAGCAAGTCAGCTGGACAGGTGGGGGATGGTAGTCAGAGACTGGTATGACAAGTCCCGGGACTCGACTGTGGGAGTGACAGCTGATGACAAGGGAAGGCCATGGCTCTAGGAGCTCCGGAAGGCAAGCCCCTGGGAGGGACCAGAGTGTTGGAGGGACCCACTTGTCCTTTCAGATTCATTTGGAGAACACATTTTTGTCGAGCTCATTCTATGCACCAGGCCCCATTTTAGGTGCTGGGGGTTAGTTGGGAACAAAAACACACAAGTCCTTGTTCTCTTTGCATGATAGCTAATAATCCAGTGTGGGGAACAGGGAATAAAGAAATAACTGGGTCAAAGGTATACCTGACAGGTGCCACGAGGAAAAGTAAAGCAAGGAGGAGGATTGGTACAATGGACTGCAATTTTAAAAAGGATGGTCGGGGAAGACCTCACTAAGGGGACATTTGAGCCGAGATGTGAAGGAAGAGAGGGGAGGGGACTGAACTGACACCTTGGGGAAGAATGCGCTGGGCCCAGAGAGGAGCGAGCTCTCAGGTCGAAGTGGGAAGGGAACGTTATGGAAAACTGCAGGAGAATCTGGGGGGAACAAGGCAGGGAGCCGGTCCTGCCTCAGTGTGCTTGCCCCTGGTTCTTGCAGCAGAATCCAGTGGGGTGTCAGGGCCGCGCAGGTGTGCTGGGCTCCCCCATAAGAGCCCAGGAGCAGGGCTAGTGAGAAGAGCCTCTGGAAACGTGGCAGGCTGGGAATGGATTGCACCAAGTGGTTTACGAGAAATGGGAACGTTAGAAAGGGGAAGAGCCATCATTAGCCACCAGTCTATGCAAGTCAGCCCTTTACCTTTATTTGTCCATTCTTTCCAAGCTCTGTACCACAGGGAAGCTTTTTCTGTAGTTGTTATCCTGTACTAGATGGTTTTGTAGACTGCTGCTTTATTTCTTAACTCATATCTTAAGTAGTTTCTATGTGCCTTGGTCTCCATAGTCAGTGTCCTGGTGTCGGCGCTGTGCTGGGGGCCTCTTGACGGTCATTCCCATACCTAGTCCCCTGTTTCAGAAATTTGGGTATCCAGGAGTTTTGTATCATAGATAATTCAGTGACCATCTTCATGTGTTTTGATGGAGATTGTTTTCATAATAGAGATTTTATGAGTAAGAACTGCTCTGGGTCTGTAGTATCAATATTTGTTTCACATCTTGTGATACACATAGCTGACTTGTTTTCAAAAGCTCTCTTGCTTTTGTTTTTGATCTGCTGTCAGCAGCGGGAGTGTACCAGGCCCATCACACCTTCACTCCGTAGGGAATTTCACTTTCTGTGTCTGCAAGCTCAGGATATGGAAATGGGCGCAGTTAGTGTAGGTGGGGAAGTTGGGGGATTTTGAGTATTTGCCGATACCCGTTTCTTTTCCCCAACCTAGTTTCCTAATCCATTCCTCTCCTCCTGTCTTGGACTTTTCATAGAGCTTTCTCAAACTCCCATTCCTAACTCCCCAGCCTCAGCCCTGAGTGCTCTCCCCGCCTCTGGAGCTCTTGCCCAAGGCCCTCATTCCCTCTAGCTCTACCCAGGGGAGACCGCACATCTTCTGTGCCCTGCATAGCTCAGGTTCGGGGAGGGAGGCTATCTTCGTTCCTAGAAGCCAATTGGTGCTCTCTCTTTGTAAAAACTTTTCCTTTGAGGCTTATGCTGCCTGAGTCTCTTTCATCCACCGAGGTCATTGACATCTCGTTGCTTTCCTGTATGCCCCAAGTCTTTCTGCCGTCTTGGTGACCTTGGGTATCCAAACTGGAAGCCTGGGTCTCATCCTTTAGTCTTCCATTTCCCTGACCCCACACATCCAGTTGTCAGATTCTATCGGGTCCCCCTAATCTTTCCGATCCATCAGCTTCTCCCCGCTCTGCTGTCCCTGCTTTAATTCAGATCTTATTAATGGGGCCCTTAGGTTACTGGAACAATCTCCTGTCTTTGCTCATTAAGACATTTGTCATTGACTGCCGATAATATACTAGGTGTTGGGGAAGCAGTGGTGAGCCAGACAGGATTCTTGCTTCCTTAGATGGGTGTGGTGTGGGGTGAGGAGCTTGGAGGGCTGTAGGAACCTGGAGCGGGGCAGCTTTCTCCGCCGAGGGGTTAGGGAGGCATCCCAGTGGAAGGAAGCATCTAAGAGACCAGAAGGGTGATTAGGATTCAACCAGAAGGAGTTGTTGAGGGAGGTGAAGGGAGCATATTCCAGACCTGGATGCTAGTGAAAGCCTGCAGATTGAGGGTATGGTGAGTTGGCACCTTCTGGGGACTGGGAGTCAAAATGATGGGATGAAGAGATCTTAAAGGAGTGAGTGCGGAGGGATGAGCTGTGAGAGGTGAGTAGGGGTAGCTGCCTGGTAAGGAGATTGGGGCTTATACTGAGAGTTATGTGGACTCTTAACTATTTTAAGCAGGAGCATATTGCTGGACAGAATTCCAGTTTAGCAAAGTCTCTAGGGCCTGCCTCTGGCTGCCGCGTGGAGAGGCCTGGAGAGCTGGTGTGTTGCAGTGACACCAGCAGGACAGCAGTGGCTTGGCGTGGGACTGGAAGGGAAGGCACCATTCAGGAGAGCCCTGGGAGGTGGGCCTGGCAAGGTTCTTGTCACCAGCAGCTGTTTGGTCAGACACGGGCTGGACCAGGAGTGGAAAGAGGTCAAGCCTGGTGCTCAGATTGGAGGCTTAGACGTTTGGGTGTGGAGCCCAGGGGCAGCAGCAGATTTGAAGGAAGCGGGAGCTGGGTCCCTTACAGACCGGCTGAGTTTGAGGTTCTTGTGGGGCGAGAGTGTGGAGCTCGGTGCCGGGCAGTCTGCTAACGTGGATTCAGAGTGGAGACAGAAGTCATGGGGGCATGACGTCATGCCGAGGGCCAGCGAATAACTGACAGAGGATAGTCACCTAGATGTTTGAAAGAGTCCCTTCACATCAGTAAGGAGAAGACAACGACCTAGTAGAAAAAGGAGCGGAAGTTAGGAAGAGGTGTACTTACGTGACCCATGAACACAGCCCAGCGAGGCAGGCAGATTTATAGCACAGTGGAATTCTCTTCTACAGCCTTCAACTGAGAAAAAGTTGAAGGTCTGGCAATAGCAGGAGGATGCTGAACAACAGTCCCGGGCTGCCGATGGGCACTTTGGCCCGAGTGTGACCGTATGTCGTGGAAGTGGCAATGTGCACGCCGTGGAACTAGCCTCACACACGTGCTCCACAAGCCTCAAAGCATACCTGCCAAAGTATAGAAAACACTGGTGACTGTCAGCAGAGAAGGGCAGTGGGCGGGGTGCCGTCTGCGGCGAGGGTGCCCGAGCTAGGGCTCACGCGCCACCGTGGTGACATCTCCTAGTCATGGTGGGAGGGGGAACTGGCCAGCTCTGCTGGTACTACACGGAAGGGTGTGCATGACGATGGTACTCTTTGGGCTTGGGGCTTTTTGTATGAAGGCATTTTTTTCAAAGATTTATTATTTTTGGGGGCTCCTGGGTGGCTCAGTTGGTTAAGCGACTGCCTTCGGCTCAGGTCATGATCCCAGAGACCTGGGATCGAGCCCCACATTGGGCTCCCTGCTCGGCGGGAAGCCTGCTTCTCCCTCTCTCACTCCCCCTGCTTGTGTTCCCTCTCTGGCTGTGTTTCTCTCTGTCAAATAAAATCTTAAAAAAAAAAAAGATTTATTATTTCTCAGAGAGAGTGTGTGCACAAGCGTGCGTGTGCAAAGAGAGAGAATTAGACTCCATGCTGCCCTTGGAGCCCAACCCGGGGCTCAATCCCAGGACCCCGAGATCATGACCTGAGCCCAAATCGGGAGCTGGACACTTAACCGACAGAGCCGCCCAGGCACCCCTCTAAAGAGATGTAGGAGAATGATGAATTTAAGATAGTGTTTACCTCTGAGGGAAGGTTTCTTTGGGAAGAAGTTTTAACTCTTTTATATTTTACTTTTTAAGCTGGTTGGAAGAGTCACAGGGGTTTTTAAAAATACTTCTTTGCTGGGCAACCCTCTCTAGTCCCCTTCGTCTTTGGGAGCTTTGTACCACCACTCCATAAACTTTGTTTTGCTGTCTACTTAAAAAGAGGAGGAGGGGGGGAGGGGGAGGGGAAGGGGGGAGGAGGAGGAGGAGGAGCAGCCCCTCAGTAAGTATTCATATCAATGGTTGGTTCTTGGTTTCTGTGTTGGGATATTTTTCGCTTCTTCCTAAGTGTTTAAAAAGCCAAAGGACAAACCTTCATGGCTTTGGTGGTCCAGATCTGATATCAAAGTCTGACCTGAGCCTCGAACATTGAGATCAGGATTCTGTTCTTCATATTAACCCAGTCTCCCTTCTGCCTGGTCAAGTGCCGACACACTGCCCCCTCTGTCCTGAACCTGCTGAGGCACAGCTGTGCCCCCTTTTCCTGCCAGTGACCCAGGCATCCCTGCATCTCCGTCCAGGCCCCTGTCCTTCGCATGATGGAAGGCGACACCATCTATGATTATTGTTGGTATTCTCTGATGTCTTCCTCCGAACCAGACACCTCCTAGTAAGTGATGTCCTTTGTCCCTCGCCTTCCCTTCCCATCCTGTCTACCTGCCTCCGTTTCACAGGGACCCTCTACCGAGAGGGAGTTAGGGGCTGCTAGGGATTTCTAGGGGAAGACAGCTTGGTGTACCCTTGAGATGCAGGCAGAGAGGGCCGGTCAGTTGGCTTCCTCCCCTTCCTTTGACAGCACCGGGACCTCAGTGTCCATGTCTCTCCCAGCGTGGCCAGCAGCAGCCGGGAGAACCCCATTCACATCTGGGATGCATTCACTGGAGAGCTCCGGGCTTCCTTTCGGGCCTACAACCACCTGGTAGGGAGCTCCCCACCCAGCCCCAGGGCTCAGCCTGGCCCTGCTCTCCCTCCTCGGGGACAACGGGGGCTTTGCTGGGCCTGTTGGCAGTGCTTTCCTGCCCCTAGGATGAGCTGACGGCAGCCCACTCGCTCTGTTTCTCTCCGGATGGCTCCCAGCTCTTCTGTGGCTTCAACAGGGCTGTGCGCGTGTTTTCCACGGCCCGGCCTGGTCGTGACTGCGAGGTCCGAGCCACGTTTGGTAAGCATCTGTGCCTCCCAGGGGAGGAGGAAGGAGAAGGGCACCGCCACGTCCAGAGGGGCCTTGTGCAAGCCAGGGGACCAGGCATGGCCCATCATCTTCTGGACAGCCCAGCGAGGCAGGTTGTACTCAGTGGGCAGAGGAGAAAACGGGTTCAGGGAGAGGGTGGGACTTTCCCAGGGTCAAGCTGCATGGTAAGGAGGTGCTTCACTCCTGACTCCAGGCTCTGTCGGCAGGGTGTCTGTCCCTTTTGCTCTCCAAAATCTTGGTATCTCTAGGAAATTGGTGGTGAAGCTGATTCATTTTTACACACTTTGAGCTTTCTGTCCCTCCAAGAAGACACAGATTTGAGCAGGAAGAGATGAGTTTTGAGCATTTAGGTCCTTTGTGGGGATGGAAGGAGCTGGGGAGCCTCAGAGGTCTTTGTCCTACTGTGACAGACGGGACAGAGGAGGCGTTGATTCCGGGCTCATGGGACAGGAGATGGAGTGCACCTCTGATGAGCTCGGTTAATGTCAGGTAGCCTTGCCCTCTGCCCAACTTTGTTCCTTCCCTTTCTAGCCAAGAAACGGGGCCAGAGTGGCATCATCTCCTGCATGGCCTTCAGCCCCGTGCAACCCCTCTATGCCTGTGGCTCCTATGGCCGCTCCCTGGGTCTGTACGCCAGTGATGACGGCTCCCCTCTTGCCTTGCTGGGAGGACACCAAGGAGGTGTCACTCACCTTTGCTTTCACCCTGATGGCAACCGCTTCTTCTCAGGAGCACGTAAGGTAGGGGTCACATCCTGAGAGTCCAGAGAGGGTGTACAGAAGGCAGGAATGGGGATGTAGTCTGTGTTGTGTTGGGGGACAGATGTGGGAAAAAAGGAACCCAAGCTAAGGGAGTGTCTGTAAACCTTGAGGGAAGCAAGAGGTGTCTTGGGGGTGGGCAGAGGAGGGCTGGACTCCAGGCCTCCCTTGCTCTGTGTCTTTAGGACGCCGAGCTGCTGTGCTGGGACCTTCGGCAGCCTGGTCATCCGCTGTGGTCTCTGAGTCGAGAGGTGGCCACCAATCAGCGCATCTACTTCGATCTGGATCCGTGAGTGACTGGTCCTTCTTACCTGGGGTCCCACTGCCCCAGGGATACCAGAGCCCCGCTGTAGGTCCCAGGCCATGGATGTGAGGAGTCCTTGCCCCCGGAGTGATGAGTCAATGTCACCAAGCGTCTCTCTCTTCCCCAGGATGGGCCAGTTCTTAGTGAGTGGCAGCACAAATGGGACTGTGTCCGTGTGGGACACCAGCGGGGCTGGGCCGGTGGGGAAGCCCGAGCCAGTGCTGAGTTTTCTGCCACAGAAGGACTGCACCAATGGAGTGAGGTGATCCATTACTCCCACGGATCTTGGGGCTCCGGGTGGGGATGGCGGCGGGGTGCTAACACACCCTGCTGGCCTCGTCTCTCCCTGCAGCCTGCACCCTAGCCTGCCATTGCTGGCTACCGCCTCCGGTCAGCGTGTGTTTCCGGAGCCCATGGAGAGTGAGGACGAAGGGGAGCAGGAGGTGGACCTCCCCCTGCTTTCCATGCGCCATGTCCACCTTGAATGTCAGCTCCAGCTGTGGTGGTGTGGAGGGGGCCCAGACACCGGGATGGCTGAGGCTCCCCAGTACAAGAAGGGCCAGGGAGGCACTGAGGAAGGTGGGGGTGAGTTTCTATAAAAAAAGGTTTTATATGGTATTCGAGTCTTTGTGTCTTTTTTTGGGAGGCACATGATGGAGATGGGGCCCGGAGGGGTACCCCTGGGCTCCCTTGTCCGGTAGCAGCAGGGGCCGGCATATTGTTCCCCAAACCAGGGTGGAGAGGTGGGACTAGGCGGGAGCCAATGGGGCTGCCGAACTTGGTGTGAAGTCAAGGGAGTGGGGGTGGGGCTTCATGCCATTGACTGGCGGGTTGCTAGGCAACTCGGTAAACTGAAGGGGGGAACCCGTTTGAAATCTCACTCCCAAGGTGGGGGCAGCAGGGGTCAGGGTGAGCGTGGCTGAGCAGGAGTGGCAGGCGCTGTGTGTCAGACTGCTGGGTGTGACTGCGTGAGACCGTGCAGACGGTGACAGACAAGACACCCGCTCCGTCGCGCTCCACACAAGCTACCACTCCCAGCTGCAGAGGGGCCATTACTCAGCTCTGGAGGAAGGGGAGCGTCCGCCTCACCCCCCCCCCCGGGCTCCCCCAGGAGGCAGGAGACTGAGTAGCCAGAGTCAAGGACACACACGAGAGAGTAAAGGTGCCGAGAAGCCACAGACGTCATATTTCGTATTCCCGCTAGATGCGGGACCAGGGCGGGAGCGGTTCAGTCGGCAGCTGTCACCAGTCCTGTGTCTCCATTTATCTGCTCGCTTTGGGGGTGGGGGGCGACTGTGTTATTTCAAGCAGTGGCTGCTCCCCACCCCCAACCTCGACAAGCACTGAGAAGGGGGCTCTGAAGAGCCCGCGGGCAGGGATCTGACGTGGGACCTCCCCATCAGAGCGAGGGAACTGGAGGCCTGTGACGGCTGAGCCGGGAGAAGAATGTCACCTCTGCCCAGAGGTGCTGAAAGCGAGTGTTCTTACACCCGAAAAGGCAAATCCTCCTCCCTTCCCCCAGGATAATTGGAAACAGCCCTTCCGGCTGATGTGGGTTTGGGGCTGTAGGTACTCCCTTTCCTCTCCCCCAGCCCCGGTTCTCCCCGCCGCCAGGCAGCGAGGGCCCCAGTTTACCTCCTGAACTCTTGCCTCGCACCCAGTCCTGGGTAACGGGAGAGGGCCCAGGAGGAGGAGGATTGCGGAGACCTGGGCCAGCTGTCCGCCTGTATTGCCCACTCCCCATGTGACCTTGGGCCAGTCTCGGCACCTCCCCCCCACCCACCCGGAGCCTCAGTTTCTTCGACTCTAACAATGGGGGCCCTGTGGCTCTGCCCCTCCCACTTCACACAGGTAGTTCTGACGACCAACTCTGCCCACTTTGCAAAGTGCGGAGCCTTCAAGGTTATTACTATTCTCTCCAGACCTGCCCCGAGCAGGGGGAGGCGGCTGCGGGAGCGAGAGGGGTTGGGCTCCTCGCGGCGGCTAGGGCGAGCGCCTTTCTGGATTTGGGCGCGGAAGGTTCCAGCCGCCCGGGCGGCCCGCGGGCCGGAGGGCAGACGCGCCGGGGCGGTGGCGGCGGCGGCCTGGGGGGGAGGGGGTGAGGCGGGGACATAGGGGGCGCGGGGGACGGCGGCGGGGCGCGCGGGAGGTGCGCGAGGTGAGGGAGGTGCGGGGGGCGTGGGCTGCGGGCTCCGCCGCCCGCTCCGACACCGGCTCCAGCTCCGTCTTTTCCCTCCGCCATCCTCTCCCCCTCCCCGCCACTCCTTTAACTCCCCCCTCCCGGGCTCGGCACTGGTTTCCTCCCCGAGCCCGCTGCCCTCAATCCCGGCGAGGCTGGGGCTCCGGCTCGCGCCCCTCCATCGCTCCCTCGGCCGGCGCCCCATGCCGCCCCCGCCCGGTCCCCGGCTGCCTCAGTCCCCCACTTAGGCCGGCCCTGCGATCCCGGGGTGCCGGAGCGCGGGCCGGGGGCGTAGGGCGCCCGCAGGCGGCCTCTGGAAGGGCTCTAGCGGGCTGAGCGCTCCGCCGCAGGGGCGCGGGCAGAGCAGGAAGCGGGTCCGCGTGGGAGCGAGGGGCGGCCGCCGCCAGGGTGGTCGCGGGCCGAGCAGCCGGCCCGCCAAGGCAGTCACCGCAGGGGGCGAGCGACTTTGGGGGAGTTGGTGCCCCGCCCCCCAGGCCTTGGCGGGGTCATGGGGGGCCCCCGTTCTGGGCCGGGGGGCGTGCGAGTCGGGGCCCTGCTGCTGCTCGGCGTTTTGGGGCTGGTGTCTGGGCTCAGCCTGGAGCCTGTCTACTGGAATTCGGCGAATAAGAGGTGAGTGGCCCCGGGCTAGGGAGACCCCACACCCTTCGGGCAGGGAGTAGGGGCGCTTTAGGGATTTGGTGTGGGTTGGGGGGCTGGTTCTCGGAGCTGGGAGGAGGCCGGAGGGAGGGGTGCTAGAGCTCTGATGCGAGCTGATGGGGAACGAGACAGAGGTGATCTTGGGAGCCAGACTCCTGGGTCGCTGACAGAGCTGGATGTGGGTGGCGACAACGATGTGTCGGGAGTTGGAAGGACCCCGCAGGGACAAGGATCCGAAAGTTCCTGGGTAGGCGCAGGGAGGCTGGTGGAGTGGTTATTTGGGTTTGTGAGGGACCTGTGTCCTGTCGGTCCTGTCGGGGGGTTGGGCTTGGAGGGAGCCTGGTTAATGTCAGCTCTCAGGAGAGCCGCTGAGTAGGTGCCGCTGAGCGAGGAGGGGAAGGGCAGGGTGCCTCCCTCCCCGGAATGGACTCGGTGTAGAGGAGGGGAGGGAAGGGGGCTCCATGTGGGGGCCCTGGGGACAACTCACCCAAGGCTTCTAGACTCTCTCCACACCGTCTGTCCCCAGCTCTTGCCCACAGACACAGGGTCAGTGAGCCCTTGGCGGAGGGAGTTCCCAACCAACAGATATTCCTGCTTTCCTGGGTTGGAGACTTTTTTTTCTGCTGGCAGAAGCCTGGAGCCCTTCTTTTCTCTCTTGCATCTAGAGTCCTGAGGACTCCCTTGCCCCCTCCCCCATCCTTGCTGCAAACTCTTCCACCAGACCCTCTGTTCCCCGGCATGCTTGCTTTGCTCTGAAAAAAGGCCGGGGGTCACATGAAACTTCAAGTCACACTGGGTGGGACAGAACCCTTTTGAGGTCATCCAGGTCCCTGGCCTCCATGCGGAGCCTGCTCCCCGCTAGTTCTGTTTTGCAAACTTCTCACTTCCCTGGGGGAGGCTGTGTGAGGCCCCCGGGAACTGGAAGGGGGTGGGCTTTGGAGCCCACCACATCTGAGGTCTTAGTCCCAGCTCTGCTGCTCTCAGCTGTGTGGCCTTGGGCACACCACTTAACCTTTCTGAGTTTGTAACCTCAGTCCTGACACCTTTTATGAGGATTAGAGACTTAAGGTGTTTGAACATATTACATGCTCATTAAAGGAGAACTAGGACTATTGTTTGTCTTTTCAAGCCTGCCTCCTTGCTATGTCTCTTTGGGTATAATGTCAAATATTTTTTCTCAGTCTGCTGCTCACCAACTCCCAGCTGTGGTCTGAGTCTCAGGTCCAGCCTGAGAGGCTGTAAGTTAGGCTAATTCTGATAGGGTTGAGTAGAGGGTGGTAGGTGTTCTGGGGGCTCCTTGGGATATAGAGTGGGAGGGAGTGGTCATTTGGGAGTCTGGGAAGATCCTGAGCAGCAGTTCCCCCCCAACCCCCAGGGACCAGCTCTGAGACCCCACCCCCCACCCCATGCACCAGGGAGGCTGCAGTCATAGGCAAAGGGAGGTGTGGGCTCATGGAGGCTGTGGTTACCAAAGTCAGTCCCAGAGCAATAGGGCACTTTCCCTAGGAAGTCTGAGCCCCAGGGCAGGAGGGGTACTGACAGGGAGATGTCTGGGGCAGCTGGCCTCCAGGCCCTGCTTCCCATTAGCCTCACTGAGGGCCATTACGAGACCAGGTGTTTAACTCCTGTCATGTTGCCTGGCTAACTTGGTTCACTGGTCCAGATTACCCTCCCCATTTGGCACCCCCCACCCCTCCTTTGCCGGGAGAGCCCTCAGATTCAGTGGTGGCCTGGGGGAGGGGGGGCTGTGCCCCCATGGCTGACTGCTGTGGAATAGTGAAATCACCTGGGATGGGTGGGCTGTGTGGTTCCAGAGAGGCCAGCTCCTTGGTAACTGGCATCCCGTTGCCATGGCAACGGGGCTAGTGATGGAGTGAGAGATGGCAGTGTGCGTGTGGCGAGGGCGGGCTGGAGAGTGCATTTGGGCACACCAAGGGGCTGGAGACCTCTGAGCCTGGCTTCCTGCAGCTGCAGAGTCCTTAGTGCCTCCCCTGGCGGAACAGACCATCCCCCCAGGAGAAGGCTGGCCTTCGGGGGTGTGCGGATGTGCTGGGTGGGGGGTTGACCTCTGACACCATCCTTGTTCATCTTGCCCTCTTGACAGGTTCCAGGCAGAGGGTGGTTACGTGCTCTACCCTCAGATCGGGGACCGGCTAGACTTGCTCTGCCCCCGGGCCCGGCCTCCTGGCCCCCACTCCTCTCCTACTTATGAGTTCTACAAGCTGTACCTGGTTGGGGGTGCCCAGGGCCGGCGCTGTGAGGCACCCCCTGCCCCAAACCTGCTCCTCACTTGTGACCGGCCAGACCTGGACCTCCGCTTCACCATCAAGTTCCAGGAGTACAGCCCTAACCTCTGGGGCCATGAGTTCCGCTCACACCATGACTACTACATAATCGGTACTGCTGGGCAGAGAGCTGGGTCTGGGGGGGCTGCCCCCTGAGACTGAGGGCAGAGGAGGAGCCCAGACAGACCCTGATCCCTCCCCCCACCCCGGCCGCAGGGAGGTGTCAGGGCCTGGGAACAGGGACAGAATAGCCAACCCTCTCCCTGTGGCTCTTCTCTCCCAGCCACTTCGGATGGGACCCGGGAAGGCCTGGAGAGTTTGCAGGGAGGCGTATGCCTTACCAGAGGCATGAAGGTGCTTCTCCGAGTGGGACAAAGTGAGTGCGGGCTGGGGCATGCCACCAGGTAGCTGAGGGAGGTTGGGGTAGTCCCCTGTCAGTCAGGGGGCTGCCATCTCAGTCCCTCTCTTGGGTCTTCCTCATCTCCAGGTCCCCGAGGAGGGGCCACCCCCAGAAAGCCTGTGTCTGAAATGCCCGTGGAGAGAGACCGGGGGGCTGCCCACAGCTTGGAGCCTGGGAAGGAGAATGTGTCAGGTAGGAGCTGGGGGTCCAGCCTCCTGTCTCCCCCACCCCATCTCCTATGCTCTCAGACCCCAGCTTCCCTGCCTTCACCTCTCCCTCTGCCTTCAGTTTTGGGGGGTGGGTGATACAGGAAAGAGAAGAGAGGACAGGAGGGTGGGAGGGGAGTGGAAGCCAAATGAGGAAAAGACTCAATTAGAACTAATTAGCCAATTCAATCAGAGCTGTCAGAGAAGTGGGGAAGACTGCTTGGCACCGAGCTGGAGGGCTGGACACACCTGGATTTGGAGTGGGATTTGGGAGGAGGGGGAGGTGGGGTCCCCAGGGGGCTTGGGCACTGCTGGGGAAGCCCATGGGGACCCCTAAGGCTGGGTGTCCGGATGCCCGGTGGCTCCTTCAGCCCCTCCCCCTCTCTCCTCCTTCACCCCTTCCCTGCCAGGTGACCCCACCAGCAATGCAACCTCCCGGGGTGCTGAAGGCCCCCTGCCCCCTCCCAGCATGCCCGCGGTGGCCGGGGCAGCGGGGGGGCTGGCGCTGCTCTTGCTGGGCGTGGCAGGGGCTGGGGGTGCCATGTGCTGGCGGAGACGGCGGGCCAAGCCTTCGGAGAGTCGCCACCCTGGTCCTGGCTCCTTCGGGAGGGGAGGGTCTCTGGGCCTGGGAGGTGGCAGTGGGATGGGGCCTCGGGATGCTGAGCCTGGGGAGCTAGGAATAGCTCTGCGGGGTGGCGGGGCTGCAGACCCCCCATTCTGTCCCCACTATGAGAAGGTGAGTGGTGATTATGGGCATCCTGTTTATATTGTGCAGGATGGGCCCCCTCAGAGCCCTCCCAACATCTACTACAAGGTATGAGGGCTTCTCCTCCTTGGCTCTCCCGAATCCAGCCCTTCTGAGGGTGCTCCTCCACTTTAAGTCACAGTTGGAGGGTCACCTCTAGCACCCCCTTGGCCCCTTCACCTCACCAGGTCCTGTGCCCCTGCTGTTGTGGACCCCCTTCCCCATGTTTAGGATTCCTTAGGACTCCCACCCTTGGTTGGCCGCGCGTGGCCCCCTGCAGAGACTCAGCCTCCTTTTCTGAC
>PITA01026242.1:0-22946 GCA_004023965.1 Spilogale gracilis
GGGGCGCCTGGGTGGCTCAGTTGGTTAAGCGACTGCCTTCAGCTCAGGTCATGATCCTGGAGACCCGGGATCGAGCCCCACATCGGGCTTTCTGCTGGATGGGAGGCCTGCTTCTCCCCCTCTCAGTCCCTCTGCTTGTGTTCCCTCTCTGGCTGTGTTTCCCTCTGTCAAATAAATAAATAAAATTAAAAAAAAATAAAATAAAAAATGTTTTCCACATTTACATGAACTATACTTGAAGGGTTTTTTTGTTGTTGTTTTCTTACCTCACTAATTGTTACTTCTCAGTATTCTTTCTGGAACACTCTCATCTTCAGAAGATCTAAACTGTAGCATGCCCTGGGACCTTCAAGATCTCTCCCCCCACACCAGATGATACCATTTAGCCCCATGATTATAAAAGCTATTTCTATGATAAAGGCTTCAAAATTTATATATTTAGTTCAAATATATGGACTGCATATTTTATTTTTAAAAAATATTTAAAAATACTTCCTGGATGGCCTATTCAGCATTTCGAAAATAAGAGTCCAAAGTTTCTACTTTCTATAATTTGATTTACCACTTTGTTCTTTATATTAAAAAATGGCATCATAATTCCACTTCCACCCATGAAGGTGTATCTTGTGGAATTTACCTTCCCATTGTAAACATCTAGAAAATATGACAAATTATATTAAGTGACCGTTTGGGGACATTGAATAAGAGATAGTGAATTAACTGGATACAGGGACTCATTTCACAATGGATATATATATATCAAATCATATATGTGATTTATATATCATATATAAATATATATGTAAATATATAAATATATTAATAAATATAAAAATGTATATAAATATATATAAATACATATATATGATTTATATATATCAATTGGGGACATTGACTAAGAGTGAATTAACTGGATCCAGGAACTCGTTTCACAATAGATATATATATCAAATCATATATATATGATTTATATATCATATATAAATATATATAAATCATATATATATTTATATATGATATATATATCAAATCATCACATTGTGCACTTTAAATAGCTTATAATTTTATTTGTCAATACCTCAATAAAGCTGAAAGGTGGAGGAAAGAAGAGAGAGAGAGAGAGAGAGAGAGGGAGAGAGAAAATAACAGCATGGACGCTAACATCAAAAATTACCCTCAAGGATTCTTTCCATCTTATACTCACATCCTGATGCATTTTCCTCTCCAACTGAATGAGAATGACCTAGGGAACTAAAGTGACTTTGTAGAAATCACAGGGTGTGACTTCTACGCCTAGATCGAAAAGAAATTGTGATTTCTACCTTGCTGTCTTTTGGAAAAACTTTCGATGGGCGAAGCAAGATGAAAAGACATGAAGATAATCATGGATGCTATGGAAGGCTCCATGTGGTGAGGGCTGAACTCTCCCGCCCATAGCCATGTGGACTGGACACTCCAGTCCTAGCTGAGCTTCCAGATAATTGTAGCCTAAAGCAACATGTTGACTTTAACCTCATGAAAGACTTTGACCTGAAACCATCCCCCAAAAGACTGTTACTTGATTCCTGATCTCTCCCAAAAGCTGTGTGAAATAATACATCTTTATGGTTTAAACTGCTGTATTTGGGAGTATTAGCTTTTCCAGCAATAAATAACTAATACGGATCTAGGAACCCAGATGAGGAAAGCTGCTGTAACAAATAACTGTGACAGGGAGGATTTTAGAATCAGACGGTGAGCAGAAGCCGAAAGGAGTCAGATGAGAGAGTTAGTAAAAGACTAAAATGCCTGACTGAAAGGCTGGGGGACTCTGAAGAGGCTGCGGGCAGGGGCTTAAAGGAGAGTGATGAAATGATTTTAGAAAGCAGAGGAATGGAAACACCAATGATTTAGTCTCGGGAAGTTTAGCAACACAGTCATCTGAAGTACTGTGTAAACAAGAAAATGTGCCTAATTAACTGGATGATCAAACTAAGGAAACTTCCAGGTGGAGTGTTGGTGCCCTGTGGTTTCTTACTGCTGTTTATGGTAAAATGTGAAGTCTGATGTAGGTACTAAGTTCCCAAACCATATCCCAGTACA
This sequence comes from Spilogale gracilis, assembly GCA_004023965.1. Taxonomy (NCBI): domain Eukaryota; kingdom Metazoa; phylum Chordata; class Mammalia; order Carnivora; family Mephitidae; genus Spilogale; species Spilogale gracilis. The sequence goes on from PITA01026242.1 coordinate 2,083, forward strand.
GACCCAAGCTTGGTCTAGCGCAGCTCTGCCCATCCATGTGCTCACAGCCATTGCTTCGTTCTTTGCCACTTTAAATATATTTAACATACAAAATATTACAGTCTCCATACCAAACGTATTGGTACCATTACTCAGTCTGCTCCTGTTGGTTGTATTTGTTCTGAACTTTCCAGAATGCTTTGCAGTTAAGTGTTCACTGATGATGTCTGAATCTGTTTTCAAGTTTTTCTCCTAGTGTATGGCTCTATGAGAAAGACAGGGATTCATAAGAAAGTAAATAAATTTTAGTCTTACTGCCTCAAATATCTGCAAAACTAGAGCACAAGCTCCTCCTTCAGTTTGAGAACTTAAATTTCTGAACAAGAGGGCAAAGAGAATGGGAATAGTTACAGAGCCCTCCAGGCTTTAAGAGGGGCTGAGCGTGAGTGACCATGGAGCTGCATGTTCCCTCCTGTTGAGATGGCCTTGAATTTAGCATATTCCATAAGAAGTTACTAAAAGTTCAGCTCATCATGTTAGATGAGGATCTGTTAAAGAGACGGCAAGTGTTTTGCCGACAGACAAGACAACTTAAGGTTTTACAACAAAGATTTTAAGGGAGCTCATTTGCCAACAGGGTACAATTGAGCCCATTTTTCTATAAAAATAAAACTAGAGTTAGTGTTTAAAAATACAAAGGCGATATTTTTCTACTTGGTACAGAACCATATAATAGAATAACTTGCTTATAGAATGACTTATCTACTCAGTTCACGAGTTCTTCATCACTGTCAGAGAAGAGATTCAGGGGGCTCAGGAGAAATTTGTACCAAATGATTTGTAATTCCTTTCTAATCCTGACATTCTGTACTTTGCTTTTCCTAATCTTTTGTTATTTGAGAAAGGAAAATAGAGATTTCAGTGTTGTAGGAATTAAAAATTAATTACTTAGTTTATATTAATTTTAATTAATTAAAAATTAAAATGGCTGGGAAATCTGGGTGGCTCAGTCCGTTAAGCCTCTGTGTTCTGCTCAGGTCATGATCTCAGGGTCCTGGGATCAAGACCTTCATCAGGCTCCCTGCTTAGTGGGGAGCCTTCTTCTCCCCATCCCTCCACTCCCACCGCTTGTGCTCACTTGCTCCTTGCTCTCTGTCAAATAAATAAATAAGATCTTTAAAAATAAATTTAAAAAGTAAAAAATTGAAATGGTAATTTTCAAAACACACACCATCATTAAAAGCTTGCATTAAAAGCAATGGAATATTTGGAGGGTTTTTTTTCCTGTGTAAATTGAGCAAAGCAACTGAAATAATATTGGATATTAATTCAACTTGTTTAATTTTATTTTACTTTTGTATTCTGGAAAAAGTAAAAATATTAGACACATGAGTAGGCTGGTTTGTAAGAGTTGACATTTTTCATTGACATAAAAAATATTTAGTAATTATTATGATACAGGAACCAAAATATCAGGAACCAAAATATCAGGAAAATATAGTTGGTAAATGATTGATTTAGCTGTACCAGTATCTTCCCAGAAATCAAATGCGTTTATAGTCATCTATTTATTCACTGGGGGGGGGGGGATGACTGTTAGTATGTGACTGTTGGTGAGGTTACGAAAAAATAGATTTAGTTCTATTCTCAGGATCTCATGGTCTAGAGGACACATAAATCTTTAAAACAGCAAATTCAAAAGTTAAATAAGGAAGTAAAAACAAGGTAAAGAATAATATGGTGTTTTAGGGGTGAGGACTTATTCCCCACCTCTTAGCAGGGGGAGATCTAGTAACTGGTTTTCTTTAGAGCTTCAGTCAGTCCCTTCTTGGAAAGAAGAGGCAAATATCTTACTTGATTGGTGAGATTAATTGCATTAGAGATTGAGGGTGTGTAGCCCCAGCCTTCCTCCTGGGATCCAATATGTCTACAGAGACCATGTGTTCTGCTCTAGACTGGAGAAATCTGTGATGATCACCCACAGCCTGTGAAAATTTCAATATTGGGAAGTCCACTTACTGGCAGCAAAATGCAAACATCCAGTATTTATCATTAACAAAATTGATAGTTTGATCTGTTGTTTTCTTTTTTCAAACTGCCCTCTTCATATACAAGTTTGTTTATTTGTTTCCTCCCAGCCTTACCAAGGTGTAATTGCTACCTAACTGTTGGGGATTTCTTAGAGGATGCTCTCAGATTCTTGCCACATCCCCTACCCCTCCTCCGCCCCCGTGCGCCATGAGCATTTCATGTGAGTGCTTTTTTCAAGGCTGGCAGGAGAATATCTCACAGTCTGCTCATACAATATAGCAATCATCACTATCTCATCACCTTTGCCATACTACTTAACCACATCACGTTCATGACTCCACCATCATACTTGCAGGTGCCACCTACCTTTAGAAAAGAGATTGACCAGTGCAGCAGCGGCTGGGAATCTTGGGGATCATCTTCTAATCTCCCTACCATCCTCCATCATTTCCTACATGGATTTCATATTAGAGATTTCAGAAAATATATTTTTCCCTTAAATATCTGACTTCTTTAATTTAGCCAATAGTGATGTTACTATAAGGATACTTGATGCTTTTTCATCTCCAGGGAAAAAAAAGAAAAAGATAAAAATTTGAAGATATTATTTTAGTGATTTTTGTGTTTGTGAGGAAATCTTTCCAGTTAATATTAAAATCCTGCATTATCTAAGAACTAAATATCAGAAACAGCATGCATTGCTAAGGTACTTGCTTATCACTTATTCATACATGCTCATGTATACTGTTTTGTTAAAAAAAAAATGGGGAAAGTTCTAAGGAAATGTTCCAGAAAGTATTTTTCCACAGGCATTCTAAAAATGTGTATATATGTGACCCAATTAGGGGAGACATAACCTCAGTTACCATTCTAATCTTGAGTTCTTATGATGCAAACATAATATCTGATATCATGTATTACATATAAATGGGAATAAACACAGTGGATATTTATATGCAATGCTTGCTTTTACCAGCAATTCTGTTCACTACTTTGCATTTTCTAAACCAAAATTTGTGTTGACACAAATGTTCTAATTTGTATTTTTCCACCTTTCTGTTCAGAAAAATTCAAAAAGTCATCTTAGGTTTGGTTAGGTTAAATTTTCAAATTTAGTAGTAAAAGAAATTGTATTTTTTTAAATTTAATTTGTTTATATTCTTGAGCTAAGTGATACAGGACTGTTTTACATAAAGTATATACATGCTCTGGTTTTTTCTCTGGGCAGATACTCAAATATAATTTTAGTTAATACTTTTTGGACTTCTGAAAAAATATCAAAATCATAGAAAGTTAAAATTAGACACAAACAAGTGTTTAAGGGTCTACCTCACCACTTAGAGCCTGCTATTACCAGATAGGAATATAGCACAAAAATTAATACAGTAAACATGACTGACAAATCACTATTGTATTCTTACCAAAGAAGGACATGGTAAACAATAATTTCAGGTAGATTTAGGTGAACAATATATCAGGATGTATCTGTCATTGTTGGACAGCCAGAGAGTCCAGCATTCAGATGACTTGATACCAACACATGAAGCTAGATGCAGATTTTCTTTCTTGTTAGTATATCCACCCTATCTAATAAAATATATTTATTGAGCATTAAAAATGATGGCTGCTATATAAAAACATTATATTTATTACTTTATTTAATCCTCACATTAGCACAATCTCCATTGCACTCACATGGAAACAAAGGCACAGTATTTAGGATCATGTTATACCAGTAGATCTGCAATTTAAACTCACATAACCACCCTTTTCACAATGTGTTATAAGGGTTGGGTTTTCAGAGTCAAAGTCATCTCCAAATAAGAGGCATTTCTAATATAATTTTACTAAGAAATAGATAATAAATAAAAATAAATAAAATAAATAAGTGGCTCTTGGCTTCAGCTCAGGTCATGATCTGAGTCCTGAGATTGAGTCCTGAGACAGAACACCCCTGCTCATTTGCAAGCACACACGTGTACTGTCACACTCTCTTTCTCTTCCTCTAAAATAAATAAATAAATCTTTAAAAACAATTTCCTCATCTGAAACCCTAATAGTGAGTTCATGATTAGGTTTGAGGTTTTTGAGATTTTTGAATGTGTAACAGTATCTTGTGGAGTTCTTTTTTTTTGTGGGTGGTTGTTGTTGTTGTTGTTGTTGTTGTTTTTGGTACATTCTGAAGTTTCAAAGAATCAAGCTTCCCAAGTCTATTTCCAAAAATTCTTATTTAGCATGGATATTAATAATATTAATAACTATGCATTAATAGACTAGTATTACTTCAGTTACCATGTCGAAATACACTTGTGATAAATAAATTAAATTTGGATTTCACTTAAATTATGACCCGTATATTGCTTTTGATCCTCCATTTATTTTGCCATTTAGTGCTATCTTCTTAAACACAAATTCCCTCTACTCTGTAAGTCATCAAATATGAAACCTTTTGGCATCTTAGCTTTCCACTTCACTGCCTTTCTTTTCTCTATATATTTATTTTTTTATTTAGAAGACTTTATGCTGGATCAGAGGTAGACAGCTACCTTTGCTTTGTGACTGAATCTGACATCTTGCTCATGAAAAAGTGCAGGAAATTCAGTTTGAGCAATTATTAATATAGCTTCCTCCACAATATCTGGAACTGAAGTATCTTTCAAACCTGCCTAAACTCCCAAAATTGTTTGGCTTACACTTCCCCTGTGGTCCTTTGTCTAGGCTTGTAGATTGTTATCCCATGCATGTGCAGCTTAACATTCAAAGACACATTGCCTGTATTCTCCCAGAGACTTTTTCTGGGTAGCTCCTACTTTTCCAATAACTCTCCCTCAAATTCCAGTGTCCTAAGCCTTCTAAACCTCCACTTCATTCTCCTCAATTTAGTAAGACCTTTGGGACTTCCTTTGGGATGCCCCTCCTACTGTCATCCACTCTGAAAATAGTTATATTATTATTTTGTCCGTTTTAAATTTGTTTATGGTAGAAAGGTAAGTATATGGTCCCAGTTATTCCATTAAGAACAAAAAAGTAAGTATATCACCTTTTTTTAAAATTGAGATAACATTTCCTGCAGTAAAATTTATCTCCTTTTTTCTTTTGGTGTACGGTTCTGGAAGTTTTGACAAATGTATCCTGTTTTATAATGACCATTATAATCAGGATAAAGAAAGATTCTATCACCTCTCCAAATTCCTCTTTGGCTATCTAAATTGATTTTTTATTAGTTTTTGATAAAATTTGTTCATTATGCCTCAAATATTTTTCTCCTATTTTCTCATTTAATTTTTTGATACTTGAATAATATGAATGTTAGAAATTTGATATTGCCTCACAAGTCTCAAAAACAGTTTTCCTCTTTTTTTCCATTATTTTACTCTTTGCTTTCATATGTATTGATCAGGCTTCAAGTTGACTACTTGTTTCTTTTGCTGATCTAAGGTCATCAAATTAGCTTTTCAATGCAATTTATGATTTTTTTTCCAGAATTCATACATGATGTTTGTATAGGTGTCCATTTCTTTATTGAAATTTTCTATTTGTTTCTCTATTTTGTCCATCTTGTCACCTAAATTATCTTACATAGTTCTTCATATAAAATAGCTATTTTACAGTCTTGTTGATTCTAGTATTAGATCATGTGACAGTGTGCATTTATTTTTTTCTTTTTATCTATAGTCATTTCTTGGTCTTCGATTTTTTTTTCTTTGTCCAATTGGCATTGTGGATAATATATTTTAGAATCTGGGTTATATTATCTTCTCTTAAATAGCTTTGAGTTTTGGTCAGGGAGTTCATGTACTGGAAGTTTGTGTACTTGTGTCTTGTTTCAAATTTTCCCTTAGTCTATGACACAGACCTTATTCCTAGTGCATAGCCCTTGGCCTTTCTGGCATCTCAACTGAATATTCTTCTCCAAGATAAATCTATCTTGGTTGGAATAAGCTCCAATGTTTCCCTTGGAATTTTCTGATCAATTTTCAGATTCCCAGGAGATGTTCATGATATGGCTCAGAATCTCATCCTGAAGATGTGTAGTTTGGAATTCAGCCAAGGACTGGGCTAACTCCAGTGCAGTTGTTGCCTGGGCTTCTCTTTGTCTCTTTTCTAGCACCCTGCTTCACAAATTTACCCATATTAACTGCCTCAAACTCCATTCTCTCTGTCTTCGATTCAGAGACATTTCTCTTTTCTATGTGGCTCCATTTACTTCTTTTGTAATTTTGAAAACAGTCCAACAAATACACTCATGGAAAACTGGATTTCCTCACAGGCAAGATCCTTAACCTATCAAACCCCATTTTTCATTATCTATTTAATGGAATATTGGACACAAAGTTTTCTAAATTTTCTATTAATTTTAAAATAGTTTTTCTGTGGGGTACCTGGGTGGCTCAGTTGGTTAAGCATCCAACTCTTGATCTCAGCTCAGGTCTTGATCTCAGGATCAGGAGTTCAGGTCCCACACTGGGTATGAAATCTACTTAAAAAAATAGTTTTGTTATATCTATGAGCCCCGTCATTTTCCTTTATTCAACTAACTTCACAAAAGTTTTTGACATATATCTTAGGCCAGTGTGTTCTTAACCATATGCCAAATAAAAATCAATTCAATTATAAATTATTTCATTCCCTTGATTGAGGGAAGACTTCTTAAATAATGGATTTCTCTCCTCAACTTAATCATTTTTGAGTAAATTATATGTGTCTTCATAATTTAAGAAGGATACTATGTTAAGAACTTATATTTAATCATGTTGATAACATATGATCATTTTTTAACTTAAAATTCAAACATACAAAGAATAAATGTTCAACACAATAATGTGGGCTTTAATTGCTACATTGCTTATTCACTTGGACCTTAAAAGGTTTAAATAAGAATATAAATTTAAATATTATAAGCTCTTGACAGTGGAAGTAATTTTGGGTATCACCTAATCTAGCTTCTTGATTACAACAGGTATTATGTTATAGAAGAGAAGCAAAAAACCCAGGAAATTAGGTGATTTGTAGAAGGCCTCACAGGTAGGTAATGGCAAAACTGAGATTCACATTAAGCCTTCTTAAATTATGCCACAATCCTTTCCTTTATGCTATAAATATCTAATATTTTTCTTTATTTTTCTTTTTTTAGAAAAAAATACATATCGGATGATAATGGCTTTCTCCACAATGGGTGAGTGGAAGTTTCTTATTTATTGGACCAAGTGTGGTTTAAAATGTCATTATGTAAAGGAATGCTTAAATTTAAACATATTTTCTTTTCATATATATGATCAGTATAGAGTAGAATAGTATTTTGCTTCCCAGGAAGCTGAGTATACTTGGTTGATAATGCACTAATGGGCAATTGAAACTACTGTGCATATTCTGATACCTCTCTTCCATATATTTGAAGAGTTGATAAACATTAAGTTCAAGCCTGTATGCTATTTACCACTTAAGTTTATCTTAGATTTTAAACATGATTCTAGTATGTTATAAGCTTCTTGAAACTTGAATATGCCTTTTAGAATATTGTCATCCTCTACTAACACTTTGATTTTAAAGAACTGATATAGCATGTCTTCTGTATTTTATAGAAACTATTGGTTAAAATATTGAAAAGGCAGGCATTTATTTTCAGAACTGCATTATAGGAAAACGTGGACAAGATAGGATAGACAAAGAAGGATACTGGAGGATTTCAAAGCTGCTGACATGCAGCAAAAACAAACCTTAAATACAGCCTAATTCCCAATCTGATAAACCTAAAATCCCACATGAAGACCTATGTATCTCAGTTCCTATTAACTGGCATGTTTTTGTTTACTATGCACATGTGTGTGTGTGTGCGCACGCATGCCAAAATTCAAGAAAAAAAGAGTTTGAAGAAGCAAAGCAAGCATCAGAATCAGACTCATATATGGAAGAGAGTTTGGATTTATAAAAAAAGAAATTTAAATTGATATATTAAGAGCTATAATGGAAGAAGTAGACAATATGCGAGAACAGATGGTAATGAGAACAAGAGAGATGACAATGAAAAAAGAATTAAAAAACACTTGACATCAAAAGCACTGTAAATAAAATGAAGAGTGTCTTTGATAAGTTCATAGTAGACTAGAGAGAGCTAAGGAAAGAATTAGTGACCTTGATGACATGTCAATGAAGACTAACAAACTGAAATCCAAAGGGGGAGGAATGGGGAAGAAAATTGAATGGAATGATGAAGAACCATGTGCCAATTGCAAAAGATGTGACATACATTTAGTAGAAACAATAAGAGAAGAAAGAGTAGAGAAAAACTGAAGAAATAATGACTGAGAATTTTTTTTTTAATTTAGTATCAGACATTGAACTGCAGATCCAAGAAACTCACAGAGTATGATACAGGATAAATAACAATAAATACACACACACACACACACACACACACACACACAGAGGTATATCATACTCAAACTTCAGAAAATAAAAGACAAAATGAAAACTTGGAGGAAAACAGAAGAAAAAAAAAAACTACTTGGAGAGGAATAATGGTGAGACTTGCATGACGTAAAATATTTGAAGTGTTTAATGATGAAATCCTCAACCTAGAATTCTGTAGCCAATACAATTTTTCTTTTATAAATAAAGACAAACAAATATAAACAAATAAAACTTTCTAAGTCAAACCAAAACTGGGCAAATTTGTTTCCAAGAGAACTGTCTAAAAATGCTAAAAAAAGTTCTTCAAAGAAGGAAAGAAAAGAAAATTATGTAGATCAGAAACTTAAAACTACATTTGGAAAGAAAGAATAGAAAAAGAATAAATGAAAATAAAATAATATCTCTTACTTTTCCTGGGGTGTCTGGGTGACTCAGTCATTAAGCATCTGCCTTTGGCTCAGCTCATGATCCCAGGGTCCTGGGATCGAGCTCTGCATTGGGCTCCCTGCTTAGCAGAAAGCCTGCTTCTCCCTCTCCTACTCCCCCTGCTTGTGTTGGCTCTCTCCCTGTGTCTCTTTCTCTCAAATAAATAAATTAAAAATCTTAAAAAAAAGAATCTTTTACTTTTCCAGTTCTTAATGATGTAGTGGGTAACTACAAAATGGCAGCGATGTATCTGGTGATGACAGATTATGGATAAGAGAAGGGAATTACAGCACTGTTACAGGGGATGAGGGAGTGAGGGACTCAATGTAGTGTTATTTGAATTATATTAGTTGTAAAAATATATTTCAAGCCTTATGTCGACCAATACATTTTTAAATATATGGAAATTATTATGCTAAAGAGGACAGAACATGAGATTATATAAGATGCTCAATCAAACCAGAAACAGAAGATAAAAAGAAACAATAAGAACAACAAATAGAAAGCAGTACTACCAAAAAAATTAAATACTTAGGTTTAACTTTAACAAAATATATACAAATCTATATAAGGAAAACTATAAATTTTGACTGAAAGAATTCATGGACATGTACAGGAAGACTCAACATTATAAATATGCTGCTTCCTCTCATCTAGATCTGTATATTCACCAACATCATAAAAAAAAACAACAACAACAGCATATGTTTTATGGATAAAATTTGTATAGAAAGATAAAAGGCCCAGAATAGCCAAAACAGTCTCAAAGAAGAAAAACACTTTCAGGGCAATGGCAGTTCCTGACATCAAAAACTACTATAAAGATTAGGTAATAGGGACGCCTGGGTGACTCAGTCATTAAGCGTCTTCCTTCGGCTCAGGTCATGATCCTGAAGTCCCGGGATGGAGCCGCATCGGGCCCCCTGCTTAGTGGGAAGCCTGCTTCTCCCTCTCTCACTCCCCCTGTTTGTGTTCCCTCTCTAGCTGTGTTTCTCTCTGTCAAATAAATAAATAAAATATTTTTAAAAAAAGATTAGGTGATAAAGTCAATATAGTATGGCAAAAGAGTATAAAAATAGATTATTGGAGCAAAATAGAAAGCCTGGAAATAGACACGCACAAATGTAGGCAATTGATCTTTAAAAAATAGCAAAGGTAATTAATTGAATAGAGAAAGTTCCGTTTTTCAGTCAATGTTATGGAACAACTGGACACTCGCATAAAAATAAGATGGAATCTAGACAGGAACCTAACACCTTTTACAAAAATTAACTCATATGGATCATAGTTCAAAACTAAAGCATAGAGCTATAACAATTCTAGAAGAGAACTTAGAAGAAAACAAAATGACCTTGGGTTCAGGGATAACTTTTAGATATAACACCAGAAGCATGATTCATGTAAGACAAAATTGGAAAGTTGGAGTCATTAAAATTAAAAACAAAAAACTGCTCCAATAAGTCACAGTTAAGAGTATAAAAAAAGATGAACCACAGACCAGGAGACAATATAGCAAAAGACATAGTGATAAAGGACTTGTACCCAAAATACATGAAGAGATATAATACTCAATAGTCAGGAAACAAGCGACTCAATTAAAAAAAGAGCAAAAGATCTGAATAGACACCTCATCAAGGAAGATATGCTATTGGGAATAAGCACAGGAAAATGTGTGTGGCATACATCATTAGGGAATTAGGAATTAATGTAGCAATGAGATACCATTACCCATTTATTAAAATGGTGCAAATCTAAAACACTGAAAACATCAGGTCTTAGTGAGAATGTGGAACAAGAACTTCCATTCATTACTGGTGGAACTCATACATCTTTGGAAGACAAGTTTGCAGTTTCTTACAAAGCTAAACATAGTCTTACTCTCCTCCCCCACAATCTCTTTACTGGATATTTACACAAAAGAGTGAAAACCTGTCTTCACACAAAAACTTGCACATGAATATTTATAATTACTAAAAATGGAAGCAACCAAAATGCCCCTTACTAGGTGTATGTATAAACAAATTGTAGTATATACATAATAATATGATGTTATTCAACAGGTAGAACAACAAAAAATGAGCTATCAAGCCACAAAAAGACATGGACGAATCTCAAATGTACATTACTAGTCAAAGAAGTCAATCTAAAAAGTTAAAACTCTAAAAATGTTAAAATTATCAGTGGTTTCTAGGGATTTACGGATCTGGAAGATGGATTGAAGGATAAATGGGAAAAACACAGGAAATTGTACAGTGCTGAATGTATTCTGCATGATAGTATAATGGTGGATACATGGCATTACCCATTTGATAAAATCCATAGAACTTTATATAATACAGAATAACCCCTCATGTAAACGTCTGCAACCCTGTGCCTTTTCATTGGAGCATTTAGACCACTCACATTGAGAGTGATTATTGATAGATACGTTTCTATTGACATCATATTACTTGTGAAGTTCATGTTTCTATGGATTACCTCTGTAAATTTCTGTTCTGTGTCATTCTTGTGTTCGTATTTCTTTTATAGAACCCCTCTTAGTATTTCTTGTAGTGCTGAGTTGGTGGTTGCATAATCTTTAGACTTTGGCAGTCCTGGAAGCTCTTTATTGCTCCTTCCATTCTGAAAGTCAACCTTGCTGGGTTCCTTATCCTTGGTTGCATATTTTTGTCACGTAATTTCCTGAATATATTTTTTCAGCCCTTTCTGGCTCGCCAGGTTTCTGTGGATAGGTCTGACGTTATTCTGATAGTCCTCCCTCTATAGGTAAGGGATCACTTTCCCCTAGCTGCCCTTAAGACATATTTGGTTTTATGATTCTCGAATTTCACAATTATGTGTGGAGGCTTTTCTGGCCTCACTGATCTTGGAAGGTGTCCTCTCTGCCTCGAGAACATGAACATTAGTTTCATTCCCCAGATTAGGGAAATTTTCATCCATGATTTGTTCAACTATATATTCTAGGCTTCTCTCTTTCTCAACTCCTTCGGGGATTCCAATAATAATGATATTGGAGCGTTTCAGGGCATCATTTATTTCCCTTATTCTGTTTTCATGGGATTTTAGTGTTTGTTCCAAGACTTCTCTTGCTCCTTCTTTTTAATCCATCTGTCTTCTAAATCACTTATATGATCTTCAGCTTCACTTACTCTACCTGTTAGTGTATTTAAATTAGATTGCATCTCATTAATAGCCTTTCTAACGTCAGTTTCACTTCTGTTATTAGGGCTTCCATTTTGAGACTAATGTTCTTTTCCAAATTAGCCATTGCTTGGACGACTACTGCCCTGAATTCCATTCCTGTCATATTGTTTATGTCCATTTCCAGTAATCCTGTAACCGGGGTTGCAGTCTCAGGGTTCTTCTTCTGTTGGGTGTTCCTCCTCCGAGTCATTGTGGCGAGGAGTGGTTGAGGGGGTATATAGCTGAATATATCAGCCACTATCCAGGTGAATTGGTTGCTTGAAGGTTTTGGAGCAATCAGAATTCACCACAGAAAAGGAAGAATAAATAAAAAAGAGAAGGGGAGAAAGGAAGCAAGAAAAGAAAACCCTCCCAGAGTGGGGGCCCAGTGGTAGGATTTATATAGTACAAAACTACTACAGGGTAAAGAAATAGCCATCAAGAGTAAATGAAGAGATCAAAAAGCTAAGCCCAACCTGAATGACCCCCAAGACCAGTATTTATATAATACAAAGGCAAAAACAATTACACAGAAACACTGACAGAGTAGGGTGGAAAGGTGAGGGCAGACAGTCCTTGTGGGCAAGGAAAGTATTTCAGATCCTCCCAAGTTTGTCTTCTTATTATTGTTGGAGGAGCTCACTTTCTAAAAATATAGGGAGATTAGAACTGGTTGTATATAGGGGTAGTATTGAATAGGGATGCAGGATTACCTTGACACTTATAACTATATGTATATTTAAAAGAAAAAAATAAAGGAAAGAAGAGAGAAGAAAGGGAAAAACAGATAAAACAAACAAACAAATGAGAAGCAGCAACAACAACAACAACAACAGAAAATACAGGTATGTGTTTGAAAAAATTTCAAGGTAAAAAATTGTTATGGAGTGTTGTAAGTATCATGCTGTGATAAAAAGTGTGTTAAAAATTAAAAGAATAAAAACCATGAGAATGAATTTTTAAGTTTAAAGTGGAAACTTTAAAAGTAAAAATAGAAGAAAGTTAAAAAAGCAAATAAGGTGAAAAACTGTATCAATAAAGTGTACAGCTTTTGGAGCAGTACCAGGAGTTTAATAAATTGCCTTTCCCCCCAATGTTGGAGTTTTACAGTTTGGGTGTTGTCCTCTTGTGCTTCTGACTTGCCTTCTGGGGGCGGGGCCTGCTGAGCAGTTTTTCAGTCCCTTCTACCTGGACTGTGTCTCTCTGCCCCCTTCCTAGGGACTGGAGTCTATGGTAACGATGTCAGGATTCAGTTCTCGGACGGTCTGTTCTTTTGCAGCCTTTTGCAGCTGTTCAGGAAGTTAGGTCAGAGCAAGATGTCTGCGCCCACCTCCTTCCCAGAGAGAGCCCCTAATTAGCAACACTCTGGATGATGGGGGGGCCCACAGCCTCGCCCTGTATCCTCTCCCTTGGCCGCCTGTCCCAGCTGGGCGGGCGCAGATGCTAGTTTGATTCCTGTCCAAAGCCCCCACTTGTCATTTCGCTCCCACGCCATGAAAACCGCAACTGATTTTGGGTTGTGCGACCTTGTCTGTGCCCAGGGAGTCTGGGAATGAGGTCCTGTGGCCCTGCACATCGCTCTCAAGTCTGCAAAATCACCTTCCCTGGGGGTTCCACGCCTGGCCCAGGGGGTGGAGAGAAGCAGTGGAGAACAGCAGCGGAGGAAAGAAAAAAAAAAAAAAGAAAGAAAGAAAGCAGTGGAAAAATAGACTCAGCTCCATGGGCCCCAGGCACACTTTCTCTCTGCAGATCTATATCCCCGATTCCCCTGCTGCCCCTCAGGCACTCTGTTTTTGTTTGCTTTGAATCAGACCATAATCTGCTGTTGTTCCCTGAACATAGAGCACTTTCGTGCTGGGGTATTGCCTTACAATGGGTCGCCTCTGAGGGCTTCCTCCCCCGCGCCCCTTGTCTTTAGATATCCCTCCAAATGCTCTCACTCCACTCTACCTCTTTGCTGATGTTCTTTGTCCCCCATAGTAATCCAGAAGTGTGAACTATTACATTTCAGGCTGATTTCCTGGATGCTCACAGTGTTCCTATAGTGTTTTTTGCAGGAATTGAGCTCACTTCAGGGGACTCCCCGAAATGTGGTCACCCGGCCTTCCGCCATCTTCCTCTCCCAAAAGGAATATTTTTGTGTTTAAAGTTCACTTTTTTGGAGGGCCTAAGTTTCCTAGGCTTCTCTGCCACTGGAAGTTTAACTGAGTTGTGAGTCAAAATCCCAGACATAACAATGAACTAAACTTTGATTAGCTAGCATCTTCTCTCTTCATGTTACGATTGTCCAATCATTCTGATATTCTGCATTGACTGCTGTTTTCCATAACTTGTGGCTTCAGTGACCTTGGGGCTGGCAAATCAGGAGCCAGAGCTGCAGCACATTCCCTCTCCTCTTCCACCTCTGTCCCCAAGATCTAAAATATTTTTACTTTAGGCATCACCTGGGTGGCTAACTTTAGTTCAGGTCATGATCCCAAGGTCCTGGAATCAAGTCCTATGTTGGGCTGCCTGCTCAGTGGGGAATCTGCTTCTCCTTCTGCTCCCCTCCCCATTTGTTTTCTCTCTCTCTCTCATTCTATCAAATAAATAAATAAAATCCTAAAATAAAATAAAATATTTTTACTTTGGTAGAAGCAATGGGATTTTAACATTGTCCATCTGTGAGATGCCTTTAATATTTCTCATTGTCATTGGTAGTCACAGTATAGTATTACTATGACATTTTATTTTGATTAGATGAAACCATAAATCAACTTTTTAAGATTTTTTTTAAAATTCCTTACATAACCTGCATTACCTTTTGCAGACTGTATTTTAAATATACTCTACCCCAATATATTTATAGTAAGGTGGTTAGTAGATATAATATCATGACTTGTATTTGTGAAATATGAGAATGAATTAGCAACAAAACAACTACATATTCTGATTTGATTGTGTATTTAGTTGTTTTCTAATGGGAATTTCCACAGAAGATGTAATTCAACCTAGAAAAGATTGAGCTAATGAATGCGAGAGAAACAAATTAAACTTCTGTCAGACATTGATGGGTTGCAAATTTTTTAATTTCTAAGGAAAGAGATCCAGGTGTCATTGTGAACAGCTCAATAAAGACATCAACTTAATATTCAACAACAGCTAATATGACGTTTATTTGAATTATGAAAAGTAGAAAGTGCATGGAACATAAAATAAAATTCTATAAAGGGATCAACCATTGGTAATGTTTTAGAAATTGTTGTTTATTGTTAGAGATTTCCTCTTCAAAATATTTCATCAATTCTACAACCACTAAATATATATTGAAATCCTACTTATATAGTTGGGAGAAGTGGTCGGGAATATTCCATAGAAAAAGTAATTTCCGAGCCTCATTTGAATAGTTAGCAGCAGATGCGAAATCAGCAATGGTATTAAAAGCACTCAGGAAAAAAAAAAAACCAACAGCATCACCAAAACCTTGGAGATTTAAAACAAACTTGTATTTGGAAGACAACATGTAGCTCAGTAGAGTTTCTCTTTGTGTTACCCAAAGAGTAGATGCAGTCAGACAACAGATTTCTCAAATGACATGCAAGAGAGGATTTGGAAGTACATAATAATACAAATAAAAATAACATTTTAAGAGCTTACTGTATGCATGTGTATGTGTGTGCATATCACATAGCCTTCTCAGGACTTTATAAAGTGTTTTTATGAGAATGAGAAAGCCAAGAAATAAAAAGACTAATTTGTCCAATGTCCAAAATATTTGATAATAACTAGTATGGCAGGAATCAAGCCCAGCATACTCAGCTTTCAAGCATTACACTTAAAAAGTAGATATCCACAAGGCAACTCGTCTTATGTATTGAGCAAGAATTCCTTGTGCATCATCCCTGCACAGAGCCTTGTTTTAATAGCTTAAAGGATTCCTGTGACTCACTAGTAGATTTCTTCCCAGGAGGCATATTTGCTCTTCACTGATGTATATTTACTTTTATATATCTTTATCTGTCTCTACATCTTTTGAGTGATGTGACATTCTTTTATCTAAACTCCTGAGATTTACCAATCATTTTTAACCATTCTTTTCTAATTTCTGCATTTAAGCCTGCATATTTCCCTCTATGCCTTCTTTTAGCCACATCCCACAAGCTTCCTTACCATTTAGCTCAAAATACTTTCTATATTAATTGTATTTTTAAATCACTGGCTTATATGGGAAAGTATTTCATATCTGCCTATGATATGTGGACTTTAAAAGTCTTAAAAGTGATTTTAGTTGTATTTTATTCTAATCAAAAAGATACTCTGCATGATATCAATTATTTAAAAATTTGTTGAGATTTGTTTTATGTTAAAAAAAATGATCTTTTGGGGGGCTCCTATGTGGCCAGTTGGTTAAGCATCCAGCTCTTGATTTTGGCTGGAGTCATGATCTCAGGGTCATGAGATCAAGCCCCACTTCAGGCTCCATGCTGGAGCCGGCTTAGGAGTCTTTCTCTCTCTTCTGCCCATCCACCCCCAACCCCATTCACTCTCACAGACATGCTCTTTCTCTTAAAAAAAAAAAAAAAAAAAAGGAAATCGTATTTTTTATAAATGTGTATGTACTCTATAATTACATACTGTATAGTTCTGGCTTATAGTATTCTGAACATGATAATTATGTCAGGTTTGCTAGTCATATTGTTAAAATATTTCACACGCTTGTACACTGGATTGATCAAGTACTGACAAAGTTTTGTTGAGCTTTCTTGCTATAATTCTGGATTGGTTTATTGGCCAATTAAAAATGCATAACTGTTACTATTAAATACCCTTGTTCATCTCTAGTAAAACCTTATCACTTAATTTTTATTTTCTTTTACTTTCTTGATCTTTTATTAGGAATATATTTTTAGAGAAGTTATAGGGTCACAGCAAAATTTAGGGGAAGGTACAGAGATTTTTCATATACTCCCTGTCCCCACACATGCCTAGCCTTCCCCATTATCAACATCTCTCACCAGAGTGCTACATTAATTACAACTGATGAACTTATATTGACACATCATAATCAAAGTCCAAAATTTACCTTAATGTTATATTCTTGTTATTGCAAATCCTAAGGATTTTGATTTTTTTTTTCACTTTAACATAATAAACACTTTGGTATTTGCATACCTCTTCTTCCTTCTTTTACTTCAACTTTCTGACTCTTTATGCTTACATATGTATTTTAGAAAGCATATAGTGAAATTTTGTTGCTATTTTGAAGTCATTATCTTTTAAGTAGATACTTTGATCAATTTCCATATAATAAAATTACTGATACATTTGGTTTAAATAGACTATCATATTGTTGTTTACTATTGATCTTGTCTATTCCATCTTCCGAATGTCCTCCTTCTCTCCTTTTCACTACATTCCTTGAGGTCATTATTTTTAGTATTCCACAGGGACATTACTCTTCAGGACATTAATCTACAGAAACAAGTTGTGCCCAGAGATTATAAATGTATTATGTTAGAAGAAATTATATATACAATAAAATCACCGAAAGCAATATAAAAAGAAGACAATGAGAAAAAAACAGGATAGAAGCACCTGGGTGTCTTGGGTCATGATCCTTGGGTCCTGGGATCAAGCCCTGCATTGTCAGCCTCCCTGCTTAGCAAGGAAACCCCTCTCCCTCTCCCTCTGCCTCTCCCCCTGCTCATGCTCTTTCTGTTTCTCTCTCAAATAATTAAATAAGTAAAATATTTTTAAAAATCAGACAAAGATCTGTTAGATAAAAGAGCATTTATTAATCATGTGGTAATATAATATGGTAAACAAAATAACAGCTCTAAAAAGGGTATACATAAAATGTGGGAAATAATAGCTCTAAAAAGGGTATACATAAAATGTGGGAAAACAGAGTAATTAATATATGGCCAAAACATAATCACTAAAGGAAAATGTAAGGTCTCAGGACTAAGTCCTCATGTTTTGCTGGGAACTGGGAGAAAGTGCTGTAGAAAGTACACAGAAAGTATAAACTGATCATTTAACTTAATTTATTTCCTGGAAATCAGATGTAGTGAGAGTTGCCCGTAACTGGCTGCTCCTAGTCCTGCTCAACAGCGGACAAGGAAAGAGTGAAGAGGAAGGAAGCCCCCACGACCTGATCTCTGGGGCTCCATCTCTCAAGCAAAATCTTATGTTTCCAAAGGCACATAATCACAGTCGTCACCATGTTACAAACCCATTAACAATGACATTTTTTCTTTAATCTATAGCTTCCCTGGAGGGAAGATCTATCGTCTCCAGAAGATGGAAAACAATCATTGCAACATAAGGAGAAAAAAACAGTAACTCATAAAATAGAAGTGTTTATAGACAGTAGGGTCCAAGTTGTAGTATTTTCTGCTGAATTTGGGTTATTTCTTCCTTATCTTTGCATAGCACAGGTTTGAATTATTGCTAACACATTAACTGTCTCTTCTAGGAAGTACTGACATGTCTATCTCATTCAGCAATTTTCTAGAAAGAACGAATGCTGTTTTCTTTCTTTCTTTCTTTCTTTCTTTCTTTCTTTCTTTCATTCATTTTTCCTCTTAATCATCTTTGTTGTGTTAATCATTGTAAACATTGTCTTTAATAAATATGGTTTGAGTGCACTGGGCTCACCTGATAATTACTGCTTAGATTAAAAAAAAAACAGTAAATGTCAGGTCCAAAGGATAATAAACATATGGGGCTATAAAAACTTTAATCTTTTGTCCCTGATTGTAAAAATAATTCTCTATTTCAAACTTATTTTCACTTTTCATCAGATAAATGAATCTAGGTAAGGATGAATACTTTTTAAAAAAATGCTGATAATGAATATGAATGATAGGATGCTCAAGCTTAAACTAAAAGTCATACTACATTAGGACCTGGGGAGCTTTAGGTTTCAGGCTGGAGTTTTAACTAGAAATGGGGGATTGACTTTTTATTTATTATTGATATGGGACTGTAAAATTAAGTTGTGCCCATATCTATAAAAGAAAACAAAACATCACTATTCTCACAACACTGATTTTAGAAGTGCTTATATTTTCCTGTATATTTTCATGTTTTCTATATGCATATATATAGATGTATATTCATACTTTAAATACATGGATACATGTTTTACAAGTGTTAATAATTGTTATAATATTGAAAATAGTGCACCTAATTGTGCTCCCAGTAACTCTATGATCAACTCTCATTAGAAATCTTACACCTAATTGTAAGAAACAGGTTTCCCATTGGACCAAAGTTCTACATTGCTCAGAGACTGCAGCTCCTATGTGCACCAGTGCAGCTTGGATGATTCAAGGTGTTGTGAGATGACGGGTCTTAAAGTCTTATCAACAATGTAGGCAAAGGCCAAGGGTGAAAATCTCAATGACCTATAAGAGCTCAAGAGAAGTCACTCACTTAGAAATGGACTTCTGTTTCTCACCTTTGTGGTGGTGTTGTTTTCGTTGTGGTAGGAATTTTCAGTGGGTATTTTAATTGGAGGTTGAAGCAAGATAAATAGTGCAGTGCATGACAGCCAACATAACTTACAGAGCCTGCTGAGTTGTATTTGTTTAAAAATATTTTTAAAATAATGTACTAGAGAGAGAGAATTTATAAATTATAATACATAACACATAACATTTATGATATGCCAGATATTGTAGTAAAAGCTTTAAATATATAAATATATAAATATATTGCCTCTAATCTTCCAAATGTATCAGGTAGGTGCAGTATTATTATCCCTACAGTGATAAAGATATGCATCTTGTTTTTATGTTAAGAATTCTGCATTCCATTAATGAACTCTGTGCTAAGTAAGTTTGAACTTTTGTTCATTGGGAAAATGAAGTAGCCCAAAGCTATTAAGTCCAAACTGTGTCATTTTTCCAAATAAAAAACATAGGCTTCAACACTAAAAAAAAAAAGGAAGAAAAATGGAAGAGAAATACCCTGAATTTGTTAGCACTATGTCTGGAAAAGGAAATAAAGAAGCAATGCAAGGTAGAGTGTAGACAAGTTAGAAGTTTTCTAACTAAATGGATAAAGACAATTGAAAATCTCAATGACTTTGCTTATCCAATTATTTTTGAAAAGCTTTTAGCAGTTCTATATCTAGGAAGCTTCCAGATATTTAAAAAATGATACCAGGGAAGTAGAATATAGTAAATTAAGACATGAATATATTTTTTTAATCAAGGAGAGATATAGAGAACATAATTTTATAAATTCTTATTTAATTATAACCTAAGTAGTTTATTTACCTATTATTTCTTTTGAAAAAGTTTTCTAAAGGTTTCAGTTCACATTGGAACTGTAATTCAGATGATAAATATGGATGAAAGAGGTTGGAAATAGCTATGCCAACTTAAAAACAACTATTTGTTAAAATCCATGCTTTTTTCCAATTTTTAAGGTTATCAGGCAAAATATTAGAAGTTGTTTTTTTCTATACTCTACCTCTTTCCTTGGCTTTTCATTCCAAATGTAGTCAGAATGGCTCTTGGTCTAAATACTCCTTTTTTTCCATGTAGCATATGCATCTTCCATATAATAGTCATGTGGCAATATTACCCTTTCCTTTAAAAATTATTTATTTAGTTAGTTTTATTTTTTTTATTTTTTTTAATTATTTTTTTTATTGTTACTAAATTTTTTTTTCCAGTGTTTCAAGATTCATTCCCCATTCCCCACACCCAGTGCTCCCCGCTTTAGGTGTCCCCAGTACCCACCACCAGGCTCTCCCATCCCTCCACCCCCCTCCCTCCAAGTCCCTCAGTTTGTTTCTGTGTTCAAAGTCTGTTGTTTCCTTTCCCTCCCTAGATTACCCT
>PITA01026243.1:0-22952 GCA_004023965.1 Spilogale gracilis
GGAAGGAAGGAAGGAAGGAAGGAAGGAAGGAAGGAAGGAGAAAGAAAGAAGGAAGAAAGAAAGAAAGAAAGAAAGAAAGAAAGAAAGAAAGAAAGAAAGAAAGAAAGAAAGAAAGGAGAGAGAGAGAAAGAAAGAAAGAGGGAAGGAAGGAAGGAAAACACAGTTGGTGGGAGTGTAAATAAATAAATAAATAAAAATAAAAAATCTGAGTACATAATAATGTTACAACTATGGGAAAACACAAAAGAAGATAAATAATAGAACTGTCAAAAATATACTTTTTCTATTTATTTATTTATTTATTTATTTATTTATTTATTTATTTAAGAGCAACAGAGAGGCAGGGCTGCAGGAGGGCGGAGAGAGAGAGTCTCAAGCAGATGCCAAGCTGAGTATGGAGCCTGAGACAGGGCTTGATCTTCTGGCCCTGAGAATACGACCTGATCTGAAACTGAGGTTCAAATGCTTAACCCATTGAGCCACCCTTGTGCCCCGACAATAGTATTATTAATTTAGAAGTGATAAGGTTGAAGCGACATGGTAAGATTGTATTGTTATTTTTTCCTGTGTAATTTACATATATATTCTGAGATTTCTAGACTGTGTAATTCTTTTCATATTAAAAAAAAATGGGTGATTTTGGTCTAAAGATACAAACTTCCAATTATAAAATGAATAAGTTCCAGGAATCTAACATACAGCATGGTGTCTGTAGTCAATAATATTTTATTATATACTTGAATTTGCCGGAAGAGTAAATCTTAAGTGTTCTCTCATATACACAAAAATGGTAACTATGTGAAGTGACTGTTGTGTTAATTAGCTTGATTATGGTTTTTAATGTAAGAATGATGTTAGGGTTTGAACTCAAAAACCAAGAAAGAAATCTTGAGATGTCTTTGGTGCAAAAAGGTGGTTTTATTAAAGCATGGGGACAGGACTCCTGGGCAGAAAGAGCTGCACTGGGGTCATGAGAAATGTCCCATTATATACTTTCAAGTTGGAAGGGGGTTAGGGATAGTGTAAGTCTCTAAGGAATTTTGGAATCAAGTTTTCCAGACGCTTGAGGGGCTAGCTCTTTTTAGGAAAAGGTCATTAATTATTGTCTAATAAAACCTTAGTCATAAGACTCTTCAGATGTATATCAGTGGATCATTAGCTTGGGGGATGATTGCCAACATGTATCTCCAGGGGGTAGAGTTAAAGGAAGTTTCCAAAGGAATTTGTATATGTTCAAGCAGATTTACAAAATCCTGGGGGTTGGCCTAACATGGCCTTTTGCCCTTAGCAAAGTATCAACATTGGGTCAGTTGAATCCCTAGAGGAATGTCACTCTGTCTGTTTCAAGGACTTGTCAGTGGGCTATAAGTAGTAAGGAAATTTAATATTTTTTCTTCTGCCTTTGTTTCCCACATCAGTTTTCATTTTACAATACATATGTATATCGAATCATCATGTTGTATTCATTGAACATATACAATTTTTGTCAATTATATCTCAATAAAGTTAAAAATGTGAATAAGGTTAATGATTCTATTAGATGACCACATTTGGTGAGAATGCATATTCTAGGGTAAAATAAAAAATAAATAAACAATGTCAAAATGAGAAATTAAAATAATAAAACACAGTATGCTCTCAAATCTCAGCTTGGCTAGAAAACATGAGGAAAAAGGAGGGGTAATATGCAGAAGAGACATGTCATAACTAGATTACATAGAAGTCTTGGCTAAAATAAGAGAGTTGGCTTTCATGAAGTAAGCAATAATCTGTTTTGTTTAGTTTGGTTTTTATTTGAGAAGAATGACAGGGTAAAAGCAATCTATACATAATAAATTAGATTAAAGCACCTGATCAATTCAGGGGCCAAAGCAATGACCTAATGACCTGGAGATTGTGAGGAAAAAAGAGAAGAATGGCCTTAAATAAATTGTGAGAGTAGAACTGCTAAATTTAAAGACCAATTGATGTGGGTAACAAGGGAGATGAAAGTCTCATGAATGTGTGTCCAAGTCTAAATGACTTTGAGAATAATAATTCTGCATTTAAGGCATGCAGGGATATGGGGTGGAGAGAATGGTTAAAAAAAAAAAAAAAGAACCCACAGATTGCTGGGTTCTGTCCTCCAGTTTCTGAATCAGGAAGTTGGGGTGGGACCAGGAGTTTCATTTCTAAGAAGGTCCCAGGTAATGCAGATGCTGCTGGTCTGGGGACCACACATGGAGAACCACTGCCCTAGAACCATACCACCCAGGAACAGTAAAGATAAACTATTTAAAGTAACTGAGGGTAAGTGAAATATTGTCAAGAACAAACATGTGAAAAGATAACTCTGGAGCAGACTACAACCACAAAATGACAATTTGAACAAGTAATGTTTCATTGTTTAAGCATCAAAACTGACATCCAGAAAACCTCCACTGTAGTTTCGAACAAACCTATATACTTACACTAAATAGTCACTAGATCAAATTATGTTTTTAGTGAGGGATAGAAATGAAATCAATAGAAAAATTACTAATAACTAAATTTTCCCTTTACTATACTGATTCTTGTTACATAATAAGCTAATTTATGGGGTAAAGAGTAAAAATTCATAGTACATATGAGCTACTTAAACTTTGTGTTTTTCAGTAACAATAACAAGAAGCAACATTAATCTTCTAAGAAATGTTATGTTTTATAAGGTTACTACGCAGTTTTATAAATGCTGGATAAACATACTACACAGTTTTTCTTATTCACAAATTTGCTACCTCTGTATCCATAATTTCTCTGGGAGTTGCATATATTACATATGCATATATTACAAAGTCCTAGAAGTCAGAAATCAAGTCACTCCAAGACATCTAATGAAAGACCTGTAGTATTTACTACCTGTGCAAATATAGAAAGTCATATAACCTTTCCATATCTTAGTATAAGCATTCATAAAATGGGGGTGAAAGCTTTCATCTTGAAAATATTGCTGAACTGAATTAAGCAATATAAATGTTAGTGCCAACATAAAGAAGGGTCTTAATAAACAATATTTAGTTATTTTGTTTAAGATATCTAAAATATCTTCTTGAAAATGTTATAAAATTGAAAAACTTGAAATTTGAAAAAGTTATAAAATTCTTTTTCATTCTCCTATATATCCATGATGGATTTGAGAAATGAAAGAATTAACCAGAAGAAGTAGATTCTATAATGATTCGCAGAAATAACTGGCTTATCCGACTCAGAATTGAACCATTGTTTAACCTAATACAGTCATAAAATTATTAATGCTATAGTCAATATGAGATTTCTAGTGTGTCCTGCAGTTCATTTGATGAGCTATATATACATAGCTCCCCTAGAACAGTTGAAAGAGGAATCAAAAATTATCCAGCTTCTCTCTACCTAAAATCTGTAACCAGAAACTCTGTTAGCATAGGAAGGTACTTAGAGAGCACACATTCTACTGAATCTAGGTATGAAAGTCTAGTGGTAGCAGAAAGCAAAACAATCATGGTACATGTCATATCTAAGCCATGCAGTTCTTTTCTCTAAGGAAAGCTCATGAGAGCCATAGAAGGTCACTGGGAGGCCACCCAGGTGATTGGCTTATAAATATTAAAGGTTCCCAAGTTTTCTACAGCTCAAACAAAACTGACTGGCTCCCTCTCTACTATACCTAAAATATTGGGGCTCCTGGGTGGCTCAGTTGGTTAAGTGACTGCCTTTGGCTCAGGTCATGATCCCAGAGTCCCAGGATCGAGCCTCACATCTGGCTCCCTGCTAGGCAGGAGGCCTGCTTCTACCTCTCTCACTCTCCCTGCTTGTGTTCCCTCTCTCACTGTGTTTCTCTCTGTCAAATAAATAAATAAAATCTTTAAAAAAAAATATTAACTTCACCAAAATGATCCTAACTTCTTTATTTTAATTTTTGTTAAAGTTCAAACAAGTTCTGTATTAGGATGTGATCATTTAAAAAACTTTTTTCATAATATATTTTTTAATGTAATAAACAAATGCATGTATTTTTAGATTATAACCTTGAAAATATCATTCTGATTCATCATCATCATTCAAGATTCTCACATGAAACGGTGCTAATGATACTTCCTAGATCAAGATATTTTAAAATCCAGGTTTATTTTGCTGCCTACACATCAAATCACAAAAAGAGGAAATGGAGTGGAGAAGAAACCTAGATATTATCAAGAATTTACTCCTTGAGCCTTTTATCCTGGAAGATCAAAGTTCACACACAGGCAAGTAAAGAAGTTATCCCCATCGTCAATTTAAACCTTGATGGACATTTAATGCCAATTTGAACTTCTGGAATAGCTTTCATCTTATATTTCAAAGTGATTTGAAGAGAAACTATGCTTTGACTTCTTTAATTGCATTGACTTAACCATATACTACATAAAAAACCATTTTACAGATGGGAAAACTGAAACAACCATCAAATGAATCAGGAACCCAGAAAAAAGACACCTCTTAATTTAAAGGATGCAAATAGTTTCCAAATTTCACAGAACTACACTTACTACATATTAAATGGACTACATATTGTCATGTTCTCATCACTATATATCAGATCATTTCTCATCTCTCTCAATAGAAAGGATGAAGGGCCACTGAAAGAATGAGATTTTGTACTGAATGATCCACACATGGTTCTGCATTGTGAACCTCTTCACAGTCACAAGCATATTCTGAAGTTTTTAAAATAGTTTTAATATTGGGGCGCCTGGGTGGCTCAGTTGGTTAAGCGACTGCCTTCGGCTCAGGTCATGATCCTGGAGACCCGGGATCGAGTCCCACATTGGGCTCCCTGCTCGGCAAGAAGCCTGCTTCTCCCTCTCTCACTCCCCTTGCTTGTGTTCCCTCTCTGGCTGTGTTTCTCTCTGTCAAATAAATAAAATCTTTAAAAAAAAAAAAACAACAAAAGAAACATAGTTTTAGTCTTAAGAGAAAGTACTCAAGGTCCCTACACACCTAATATTAAATATGATTACTATGCAAACATACTTTCCTTGCTAGCTCACACAGTGAAATGAATCAAATACTGTCATCAGAAACAGCAAATGGGCTTTCAATGTAAGTTGACAATTTCTTTTTGGCCAACAACTCTATTTAGCTTCCAGTTAAGGCAGTGCAGAATAGATTCAATAAGAGAGGCAAATTATTGCTTTCCGTGAATTTAGAGTCTACCTAGAAAAATGAAGCATTCACAAACAAAAAACAAGTTGACAAAAATCAGTGATTAGTACAGGCCAATAATTATATAACATATGTAAATATTGTGGATCATATGGATAGAAGGCGTCATGTAAGTGCACTCTACTTAAAAACGAAGATCTCCCTTCAGGAACCAGTAACATCAAGACCAAGTTCCTTGCTTTGATCTTTGCACTGATGTTAATGCCCATTCCATGCATTCCTAATAATAGTACCTTATTTTCAATGACCTAAGCTATACAATGTTTCTAGAATTATCTTCGTAAGACCTGAATCAAATCATGGTATAGTGAATAAGGGGGAGAGACTCTAGAGCCAAGGGAATCAAGCACTGAACCCTGGTCCTGTCACTTATTTTATTCTCTAAGTGATTTGGGCCAATTTACATAATGTCTCTAAGCCACAGATTGTGGAATAATAATAACACACCTACTTTTAAATCTTCCATAAAGCTTAAATAAAATACAAAAATTCTTAGCAGAATACTCAGCAGGTAGTAAATGTTCAACAAAAGTGAGATGTGATTTTAAGTACATCCCTCCCCCAACAAATAGGGGCTTTTAAAGTTGTCTAGCAGATAAAGTATGAGCTTCTAAGCCAGAAATTCATACTCTTTCACTTTATGGCCCAGCCTGTTTTTCTAGATTTCTATCAAAACACTCCCCTCCTGGCAATCCATGTTGCAGCTAAACTTGCTGGTGAGCCCTTCTCTCCGTTCTACTTATAGTGTTCTATCCCTCCATGTTTGAGCAGTGCCTCAAATATCCTTCTCATCCCATAGTCCCCTTATCAAGCACAGTTCCTCAATGGTCAGATCCAATGCCACCTCTTGCAAGATACAACTCTTATACCCTTACCAGACATGGAGTCTATGCTTTTAATTGCAAAAGCACATTCTATCTGTATAGATGAGCACTGTTCACAATCAAAGCTGAGCTCTTAAGTGTCAAAAGCTGGGCTTTTCCCTCCTTTTGATGGCCAAAGCTGCCAGCCTACCATCTGCACAAAGCAAGACTGAAACAAAGGCTGAATGGATGATGAATTCACAGACTTAACAAAAGAAATATCAGAACACAACTGACCCTGTCCCAGGGGAACTTCTCATATAGGAAAGCTGATTCACATCTGAACAAATATTTAATGCACAGCATACAAAAGCACTGAGCTTTCCAATATTATTCAATTACTTTACTTATAAGATTCCCAAAGTGGGTATCAGATCTGGTTACTGCACAGTGATAATTCTATTTTATGGCCAAACTTGCAAACTGACATAGATTATGTACAACTTTAAGGAAGTAAGTCTACCCTCTTGAGAGTTTTTCAATTAAAGATGACAAAAAGAAAAAAGAACAACCTTACAATGAATGATTAAATCAGTTTTATTGTATGCTTTAATAAATCTCTCAGAAATACAGAGATTTATGCTCATTTTTTAGGGATAGAAAAAAATCTTAAGTCATTTATCCTTAATAAAACAACATAAAGTGGATTGTGCTTATACTATCCAGTAGCAGATAGATACCCTAGAAACTCACTTAATTAACCAAATAGGTTTATTCACATGACTCGGTTATCTTGCAGCCCTAATTTCATCTAAAATACAAACTAGAACTTTGGGTATGCTATAGGTAAAAAGCATGGTATTTATGTTTCCTTGAGAGTTTAATAAAAGTTAAAGTAATTTGGCAAGAGTATGATGTAATTCAAATTGAGTGAACACAGTTACTTTTCTTACCCAGATATTCCAGGAATAGATTTGCCCTTAGGACAGATGTATCCAAGTTCTTTTGGCTTTAATGGCTCAGGGTTCCATGGGGTCTCCCCAGCAATTATTTTAAAATTAATGGCTGCATTCTGATTTAATGATTTAACTAACTTTTCTTCCTTGACCTCTCTTTAACTACAGCAGATCCTTTGTTTCCTTCAAAAGACATTAGGACAAATATAGCAAATTCAGGGTTAGGCTCTGACCTTTTCTTACAGACACAATTAGAGCAGGGCCCTTTTAACTCTGGTAACTCAGTAAAAGCAGACCTGCTGTCAAGAAGGGCAGTAAAGAAAGGTCAAAGACTAATGGAGGAAAGGTGTGAGGTGGCCTTTCAAAACCCCAAAGTATATATTGCCCTTCATTCCATTTATTCATTCATTGTTTAAATGTCTTTCAGAAAGTAATATAATAAGTTGACAGCATTCCTGAAGTTACTACATGTGAGTAAATAAAGCTTAAACCATGGGTTAGATGTTCTTAACCTGTGGCCTCAGGAATGGCTTCAGGTGATCCAACTTCCTAGAAGAGCACAAAAATTTTGTCTTTATGCACATTTCTTTCTTTCCTTTGCCATGGAGGTTTCATAGCATTATCAACTTCTTGAAGGAATCTGTATTGCCCCCAAATACTAAGAATCATGAACACAGAATAATCAGATAGGTATTAAAATACAGATTCAATTATATCCAAATGACTTTTAAAAAAAAGTTTCACACGTTACCTTCAAAACCCCCAACATTCAAGTCAGACAACCAGAATATAATTTCTAGCACATGGGCATAGGTGTCTTCAATCAAATAGCTAGATTTCTTAGAAGGAATGCACTGGCAATAAACTAAACCACCAACTTTCTACTTTGAAACTGATGATTTATTGCAAACAGAGGAGTTTCATAAAACGAAAATGTGTGCATGGAGATGGAATTGGAGTTCGAAAGCATGCCTAGAGCATGTACACCAGAGGAAACAGAGCAGGATAATTAGGAAGTGGTGGGATAGTAGAATGGTTGTGAACACATGCACTGGAGTCAAATTACAATCTGAAAAGGAATCTAAACCCATCATTTTCTAGTTAATGGTGTGTGACCCCAAAATATGTATCCCAGTGGGTTACACGCGCTTAGAACAGTGCCCATATAATACATATAATATGTATGACTTAACTGATGACATCAGCTGCTGATTGCAATACTCAAGATGAGGGAAGGTCCCATCTAACATGAACATCAGTATTTAAAACTGACCCTAGCACAGAGCCTGTTCACCTTCTTTTTCCTTGTTATAAATCACTTTTAGTTCTGGGCCACCACTGATCTACACTATATGAATGAGAAGCATGGGAAATGTACAGAAGTGACCCCCACCCTGTATCCTGGGCTAAAGGGTCAACTGATCACTAACCAGATGTGTCAAATTGGCTTGGCCATGGTACCCAGATATTTGGCCAAACACAGTCTAGATTTTTTTTAATGATTTATGCTGATTATGGGATTAGCATTAAAAATCAGTAGACTTTATGTGAAGCAGATTACTCTCCATAATGTAAGTGGATCTCATCCAATCAGTTGAAGGCCTTAAGACAAAACAAAACAAAACAAAACAAAACAGTCCTCTCCCAAGGAAAAGAGAAGTCTGTTCCTTGATGGCCTTCAGACTTGAACTACAGGAGCATCTCCAGCCTACCAGCCTACTCTACAAATTTTGGACTTGCTAGCCTGCACAATCACTTAAATCAATTTCTTAAAAATCTCTCTCGCATGGGGTGCCTGACTGGCTCAGTCCATACAGCATGCAACTCTTAATCTTGAGGCTGTGAGCTTGAGCCCGACATTGGGCATAGAGATTATTTAAAACATAAAAAATAATAAATAAATACATAAAAAATAAAAAAGTTTAAAAATCTCCCTCTTGCTCTGTGTATGTGTGTGTACATGTGCAATTGCTACTCTATAAAATGGTAATAATATATACTCCCTCACCTTTTTAAATGATTAAGAGATAATGTGCTTTCTAAGCTAGATAAATATTAGTTATTAATGAATCCTCATTGAGAGGATATTCCTCTTTTCTTTATCTTCATATTATCTTCCACAAGGACAGTGTCTAGGAGACAGTGATTAACAATGAGAAGGCATTGCAGAAAATGTCAGGACTTATAAATATGGGTTCCACCATTTAGTTTTCACTAACTGAGCCCAAACTATGCACTGGGCATTATAAGCAGATGTTATTGTATTTTCCTCATTTAGTATCCTAACAATCATAGGAAGTTTAATGAAATAATTCCCAATTTTATTTTTATTTATTTATTTTTTAAAAGATGTTATTTATTTATTCATCAGGGAGAGAGACAGTGAGAACAAGCAGGGGGAGTGCCAGGCAGAGGGAGAAGGAGGTTCCTTGTGAGCAAAGAGCCTCACGCCAGACTCAATCCTGGGATCCTAGGATCATGAGCTGAGCCCAAGGCAGCTGCTTAACCAACTGCGCCACCTAAGTGTCCCAATAATTTCCATTTTTTGATGTGGCTTGAAGATGTTAAAAAATTCATTCATGACCCTATAATAAGAGTATGAAAAAGCAGAACTCTTAACCCAGATTTTTCTGACTGTATTCGTAATCTCTGCACATTACTATATTCCCAGAATATAACAGTTTAAATCTAAAATGGTGGAAGATATAAACACATCAAAACAATTCATTTAACCAGTTAAAATTACAGCCTAACAGCTTCCCTTATCAGAGGACTAAGCCTAGGAATCAACTGCCAATTACTAAGAACTGGCAATTACCCACAAACATGACAATATTGTCCTATCTCCTTCTTTTGTAGATTGCCTTTGAATTTCTCTTCCACATGTGTTGCACTTTTAACATCTTGAATTCTTTGCATTTCAAGCTGTACCACAGATGTCTGAGCTGGCCCCTGCTGCAGGTGGGATAAGCAGGCATCTGGTGATGTGACTCTAGAAACAGGTGGCATTGCCCTGTCAAGGAGTCTCCCTCAGCCATGTCTCCAGGCCTAAAACTCCAATATTATTTCTTTGTAACTGAAGCAACTTTTTACAAGTCTATGTCTTTTCATTCTAAAAAATACGTCATACGTAAATATATGAAAATTATAACATCTTTGTAAACGTTTTTTTACTTGGATGACTTCCTCTCCTTCCTTGCACCAGGATAAAAACTGGCAGAGGGGCGCCTGTGGGACTCAGGTGATTGAGCATCCGCCTTCAGCTAGAGTCATGATCCTGGGGTCCTGGGATCCAGCCCCACAGGAGCCTCCCCACTCAGCAGGGAGCTTGCTTCCCCCTTTGCCTCTGCCCCTCCCTCTGCTTGTGCTCTCTCTGTTTCTCTCTCTCTCAAATGAATAAATAAAATCTTTTAAAAATTAAAAAAAAAATAAAAACACTGGCAGAGAAACATCTAGACGAACCCACTGAAAGGGGAAGTACAGTGAAGAACTTTTTTTTTCACTCTCCTCCAATTTACTCTCTGGATTAGCTGTGTCCACAAAAAAAGACATTGAGAGATAGATGTGGAGAGCTAGAGAGAGTTGTATCTCTCTGTAGACAGATAACGTTTAAGCCAATGAAACTCAAAACTAAGAAAAACGAAATGCAAAATGTCCTTAAGACATGAGAAGAAAGTGGTGGCAGAAAATAATTATTAAATAAAACGATATATATTACTTTATTCATAACCCCTTTATCTAGGAGTCATCATAGAAAAATGACAGATTAATCTAAAATGAATCTATTTTCCTTGCAAAGGGAAAGTGATTATATTGTTTTCTTTTCCACATGCCTTTATGAGGTTTTAATTATAGTTTTAGAAGATTTCCAATGTAGAAGGTAAGCACACAGTTTTATATTTACTATAATTTTTAAATTTTTCAATTTAATTTTTTTAATTTTTAATTTTTTTAATTTTTAAAATACACACAACTGCTAGTGATTCCATCAATATTCAAGCATTTCTTTGGTCATCCTTATAGCCAAAAGCATGCCAATGATTATAGACAATTTTCAGATCTTTATGTGATAAACACAAATGTCAATCATCTATTAATTGGAAAATAACTAGAATAGTCTTTTTTTTTTTTTAAAGATTTCATTTATTTATTTGACAGAGAGAAACACAGCCAGAGAGGGAACACAAGCAGGGGGAGTGGGAGAGGGAGAAGCAGTCTTCCCGCTGAGCAGGAAGTCCATGTGGGGCTCGATCCCGAGTCTCTGGGATCATGACCTGAGCCGAAGGCAGTCGCTTAACCCACTGAGCCACCCAGATGCCCCTAACTAGAATAGTCTTAAACTTGTTTCTGTATTTATAACCTTAGAATTTGGCATTTTTGGGTGCCTGGGTGGCTCAGTGGGTTAAAGCCTCTGCCTTTGGCTCAGGTCATGACATAAGAGTCCCGCAATGGAGGCCCATGTCAGGCTCCCTGCCGAGCAAGGAGCCTGCTTCCTCCTCTCTCTCTTCCTGCCTCTCTGCCTAGTTGTGATCTCTCTCTCTGTCAAATAAATAAATAAAATATTAAAAAAAGAAGAATTTGGCATTTTCTTATCCCCAATCTGTGCAGATTTTACTACTTCTATTTCTATGCAGAGGTAAGTTGCAAACAAATAGTTAAAACACTGTGTGTATCCATGAAATGGGAAAATATAAACAAATTCTATTACATCTGTATGATGCAACACTACTCAATATTAAAAAAGGAATGAAGCACTGATGCATACAACACATATAAATCCCAAAATTGTATGCTAAATGAAAGAGTTTATACACAAGAGTTTATATAGCTATATTCATTTCCATCTCTCTTTCTCTCTCTTTCTCTCTCTCTCCATAATGAACTCTAATAAAATCGAACTAATCTATAGTGACAAAAAGCAAGTCAGTGGTTGATTTGGCATAGGGGGGAGGCAGGAAGAAGGGTTTACAAAACTAGTATATATGCACATCAAAACTTATGAAATTGTATACTTTAAATATGTGTAGCTTATTCTGTGTCAGTTATACCTCAATAAAGCTGTATTTAAAAAAAAATAGTGCAGGGGCGCCTGGGTGGCTCAGTTGGTTGAGCGACTGCCTTTGGCTCAGGTCATGATCCCAGTCCCAGGATGGAGCCCTGCACTGGG
The DNA here is from genome assembly GCA_004023965.1 of Spilogale gracilis. Taxonomy (NCBI): domain Eukaryota; kingdom Metazoa; phylum Chordata; class Mammalia; order Carnivora; family Mephitidae; genus Spilogale; species Spilogale gracilis. The sequence continues at coordinate 12,126 of PITA01026243.1, forward strand.
ATCCCTGCTCAGCAGGAAGCCTGTTTCTCCCTCTCTCACTCCCCCTGCTTGTGTTCCCTCTCTCTGTGTTTCTCTCTGTCAAATAAATAAAATATTTTTAAAAAAATAGTGCAAAGTAAGAATGTTGCAATATATCTTTAAACACCTTAATTCTTTCAAGTATTCTTTAATATTCAAAAGTAATAACTGGACAAGATAGGTATAATGGGAATTAAAGGAGAAAAGGGTTACTATTACCTTAAGGCTGCTACAGTCAAAGCTGGCAGGAGACAGGAAATAAAACAATGAATTAGAGTGAAGTTGTTACAAATGCAATTGTTAAAAGCCCTGAGGAGGAGCAATTATCTGTTTTTCTGGAAGTATTACAGAAGGTTCTTTCAAAGCATCACTCAAATATCAACTTCTCAATGAAGTCTTTCCTCTCCATACTACTTAAAAGTACAGTCTATCCCTCTCACACTTTTTTCTCAATAGCACTTAGGACCATCATCTGACAGCCTTTTTCTCATTTATATGTTTGGCATCCACACCTCCTCATATACATACATCCAATTAAACTTGACAAGGGCAGCAATTTTGCCTGTTTTGTTCACTGCTGAGTTTCTATAACTTCTGGGAAAACTAAGGACATAAAAAATATGCAAAAACAAAAACAAACAAAAAACTTACTTTTTTCCTTAATAAATGAGAGAGTAGACTGAAAATTCACAATGGGGAAGATCCTAGACTAGTACTGAGGGGGATTAAAGCAGTCAATTCAACAGACATGACTCCTGACAGTATAAAATGTACATATGTATGTACTGAATAATAAAAAATAAATTAAATATAATCATGCCTCAGTGTGACTGGATTTGTCAAAGAAAAGCACAAGATAATGGGAAAGGCTATCCCAGGACAACCTAATCTGGGATTACAGTGTCTGAGAAGCTCTCATGGGAAGTAACATTTAGCTGAGATCTGGAAGGTAAATAAAAAATATCCAAGAGAACGTGGTGAAGGAATGTCCAGTCAGAGGAGAGCATATCATGGGTAGAGAGCTTGAGACAGAAAGAAATCTGTTTCCGGAACAGAGCTTGAGACAGGAAGAATTCTGTTTCCGGAAAGGACAAGAGTGTGGCAGGAGAGCGATAGGCAAGGATGGAATAGGGACAGATGAAAATGGAGTGGTGGGAGCAAGATGTCATCTCTTGCAGGAAACATTAAGGATTTTATACTTTCTCCTTAGAGTCGTGGGGAATCATTCACAGCTTATATTTAAGCAGAAACTAGCATGATTAGATTTGCTTTGTAATCGATCTCTGTGCTGTAGGCATAATGAACTGGGAAGAAGAAAGAACCAAGTGTGAAGGACTTGACTAGGAGCCCCCTGCAGTGATTTAGGAATTGGGTCCATCCATCTGTCTCCTGAGGGGGCTGCATGACGTTCTTCATAATATTCTCTTAGTAGTACCTCCATCTCTATACTATTGATAAGTTTCATTTCCATTTCCAATGTATCTGTGCTTCTTTAAATTATTAATCCACCAGAGGTTTGTCCATTTTCTTAGCCTTTCACAGGGCCAATATGACTTTGTGGATCCACTGTATTATATGTTTATTATATCATATACCTATTTTTCTACTTCCTGAATTTATTATCTGATTTTCACTAGTTGCTTTTTCTTACACTCTTTGAATATATTCAGCTGTTTTTACTAACTTCTAGATTAAATGTTTAGCTAATGCATTTCAAACATTTATTCTTTCTAATGTAGTATTCGAGCTATACATTTATTTTACTTGTACTGACTCATAGTGGTTGTTTCCATTCAGTTGATATTTTATAACTTGTATCATCATCTCTTCTTTAATTTCTGAGTTGTTCAGAAGCATGCTTTTAAATTTAAAAGGTTGGTTCTTTTTGCTTCTTACTGCCAAGTTACTACATTGGCAGACAATGGATTCTGCATGAAACATTTTTTTAATAAGTTAAAGCTAACTTTAGAGTTCACAACCTTTTGTATAACTTTTTAAATTTTTAATAACTTCCGAAGCAGTCTTTTTTTTTTTTAAGATTTTATTTATTTGACAGAGAGAAACACAGCCAAAGAGGGAACACAAACAGGGGGAGTAAAAGAGGGAGAAGCAGGCTTCCCACCGAGCAGGGAGCCTGATGTGGGGCTTGATCCCGGGTCTCCGGGATCATGACCTGAGCTAAAGGCAGTTGCTTAACCAACTGAGCCACCCAGGCACCCCAGCAAGCAGTCTTGATAAATACATGCATGTTGCCTGAGAATGGCTGAAATTACCTAAGTAGAGAGTTTTGTATGGTAAAAAGAGGAAGAACAGCCATTTTACCCTTTCTATTTTATAAATATTTGCTGTATGTTTGAGAGTTCCCGACATACGTGTACTGCCATCTAGCCATATAGGACCATTTACTATGTCTTTTTTACTTCTCTGTACTTTCACAGATTCTCTTTGCTCTTTTTAAATGCCTGCCGCCGTTTTTCCATAGCAACCACTTTTCTTTATCACATAGCATGGAGTTATTCTTAAAAAATCATCAACTCCTACAGAAAAACTCTTATTCCTATAATTTGGCTCTGATGCCTCTCCTCCATGCTCCCATTGTGCCCTGCCAGATCAATTAACTCACTAACCATAGTTATTCTTCCCCCCTGCTAGACCATGAATGTCCAAGGTCAGGGATATCTGAGATGCTGCATTTGTTGGCCTTAGTATGACTCAGATATGAATTTAAATAAATGAGTCAATGAGTTTTAAGCCCCAAATGAAAATGTATTAGAGGAAAATTAATTAATTCTACAACTTGATTGTGTTATGAGAAATATGATAGAAACACTTAAAATTAATTTCATTATAAGAAAAATTTGTATTATCAAGTTGATTATGTAAGATTAATAAATTATTTAATACACAGAGAACATTTGTACAAAAAATTATACAAAAAGTTCAACTAAATAGTGGCTGTATTAAATAAAAGATGTTTTCCAATAATGAACAAAAATATCCTCAAATGGAGTGGGTTTTTTTCTTAAAGGGGCAGTTTATGGACTTTTCTATATTCTCCATGGGAGGTAGAAATAGTGAGGTACCCTTTAATCTGACATAAGAAAAAGCATAACTCCTTCTGCAGAGAAACAACATCATACACAGCTCTGTTGTGGAGAGCTAATGTTTAGCCTGGATCAATTATATGCATTCATTCATTCAGTCGGTCAGTCAGTCAGCTGTCCATTCATCTGTACTAAGTCCTCACTACTCACCAGTCATTATTCTGAGTCTCATAAGTGAAGAAATCACACAGAAATCTCTGCTTACATAAAGATTATGTAAGATCATTAGCACATTAACAAATCTGAAGTAAACAGTTATTAACATGAGGATCTGCACAGTAAGGAAATCGTTCATGTGTCTGAACAACACTTAAGGGGGAGAAGATGCAAAACTGTGGGAATATAATCTAATCATTAGAAAAGTGTACTTTGCTATGTTGAAAAATATTTATTCAGGAGTCATTCTGACCTAGAAGAAATATGCCTAAGGAGAAACATCCTTTCTTTACTACACTTCTTTACTCATGAAACAATCTATGAGAACTAATTTTGCTTCCCAATTTCCCACCAGGAATTTTTTTCTGTTGAAAGGACAAATCTCAAAGAAATACGTTGAAAATTATATTGCCCTTTAGAAAATGGAAATGTAGTTGAAGAAGTCTAATACCAAAAGCCTAGTGAAACAGAACTTTCTGTCAGGCTGATGATCAACCATGAGGCAAACTAAGGTTTCTTTTTGGCATAGAGCCAACACCCTTTTTCAATGGCATTGCAAAACACCAGATTATCTCCTTCAAAACATCCACACCTATTAAAAAATAAAACATGGAAAAATGTTTTGTAATTCATACATACAGGGTGTGAGAAAAATTAAAAACTGTAAACAAAGTTAGCTAGAGGTACCTAGAGGTACAGTATTCAATTTATTTTCAGAAACAAACAAACATACAAACAAAAACGCTTACCAAAGAGAAACAGGCATGATTAGCATTAATTTCAAGCTCTTTTTAACTCAAGGAAACAATTTTAAGTATATAGAAAAAATTACTAAGTACTCTTTTTAGCTAAGATCCATATGCAAAGATACCAAGGGCAATATGATTTACATAATATAAGTCAGTATCTAAAAAAATGCCATTTTAGAGTACTTGTTTTTTCTGTGACTTTAAACATAAGAATTAAAGAATCAACATAACATTGACTTGAACAACTGTTAAGTGTATAAATGAGATATTAAGGGGCAGGGCCAAGACAATGACACAGGAGACTCCTAAATATCCCTCCTCCTACAGATGCACTGAATGTACATAGCTACACAGGGAGTAATTCTCTTCAGAGAAATCCAGAAACTAGCTGAATGACTCCTACACATTTGGCAAATGTGAAAATACACACACCTAAATGAGTAGGAAAGGCTGAGACATACTCTTGCCATAAACCCCACCCTTAGCACAGTGTCATACAATTGTGAGGGAACCCTCAATTCCCAGCTTCTCTCTGAGGAGTGAAGGGTTTGGACCACACATCTAGCACCTCAGATTTTAAGGCTCCCACCTGAGGGACTGGCCCCTCCTCTCCCTCCCCCCAAAAAATCCCAGCTCTGAGAGTCAACAGGCTTGGAGTCTCACAGTATTATAGCAAATAAAGAAAAAAATTCTTCATAGAAGCACAGCAAGCATTTGCCATGGCAACTCCCCCAGGGTAGAGAAAAGAAGGAGTAGGCGAAAACTACCATCTCCTAATCTTTCCCTGGAAGGGGACTTACTGCTGCTGCCTGAGAGTCCAGCTTCTAATGGGCACACAACTAATGTGGACAGTAATCCTCCCTGGAGATCAGGGGAATCAGTGGGCACCTCACTATATTCTTCCTCAGACTCATTCCAACAATAAAATCAAGTCACCAGAAAATAAAACCAAGTTGCCAGTATCTCTCTGGAATGAAATAGTATGTATAGCTAGCACTCCAACTTTTACAACAGCTGCCACTCAAAGGATGGGCCCCCAAATCATTTAGCTCTAACAGCCAGTGGAACTTGTATTTTTGAGTCACACAGAACTATACGAAGCAGTTGTTAATGGGCACACACTCACCACACCATTAGGAATCACTGTAGAAGGATCAGGCAAAAATGCCCATCTTCTGGTTTCTTCTGGAAAGATATATGTAGTCAATTGCATACATTCCCAGCTGCTGCCTAAGGGTCCTGCTTCTAATCGGCCTGCATCTAGGTGCTGACTGCAATCTTCCCTTTTGGGACACTGATGGGTCTTGGCATACCCTTCACTACTGACAGCCAGTAAAAACAAAGACAATGCCTCAGACAAGTGCAAAGGCTTGAGAAGCAAGTAGACTTCAAGGGCTATGCTTATTGACAAGCTCATCTCCTACATGAGACCAGTCCATAAATATTGGAAAAGGTGGCTGTTTTAGTCAATAGGCAGAAACTAACACAGAGCTGAGGAAAATCAAGAAACAATGGAATGTGTTTCAAAAAAAAAAAGTAAATCTGAAGCAACTGATCCTAAAAAAAATAAAGTTAAGTGATTTACCCAGTAAAGAGTTAAAAATAACAATCACAAAGATAATGACCAAAGTAAAAAATGTAATGCATAAACAAGTGAGAATTTCAATAGTTATAAAACATTAAGAAATAATAAATAGAAATCATAGATCTGAAGAATGTAGTAACTAAACTGAAAAATTCAATAGAGCTGTTCATCCACAGACTAGACTAGATTAAGTGGAAGAAAGGATCAGCAAAGTCAAACACAGGATGGTGGAATTCATCTAATCAGAGGAGCAAAAGAAAACAAAATTAAAAAGAGTGAAGATAGTTTAAGAGACTAACTGGTCACCATTAAGCAGAAAATATTTGCGTTCTACAGAAGGAGAAGAGAGAAAAGCGGGCAGAAAGCTTATTCAAAGGGCTGAAAAATCCCCTCAGCTTGGGGAAAGAAACAGACAGCCAGATCTAGGAAGCCTAAATAACGGCAAAAAAGATGAATCTAAAGAAACCTACACTGAGATCATTTTAATTAAAATGTCAAAAGTTAAAGTCAAAGAGAAAATCTTAAAAGTAGCAAGAGGAAAGAAATGTGTTACATAGGAAGAAACACCCTTAAGACTGTGAGCAGATTTTTTAGCAGAAACCTTGCAGGCCAGAAGGCAGTGGGATGATATATTCAAAGTGCTGGGGGGGGGGGGGGAAACAAAACTGTCATCCAAGAATATATGGGAAAGTTGTCTTTTAAAAGTGAAGGAGAGATAGAGTTCTCCAGAAAAACAAAAGCTAAAGGAGATCCTCACAGTTAAACTGGCCTTACAAGAAATGTTAAAGGGAGTTATTCAAGCTGAAATGAAAGAATATTAACTAGCAACATGAAAATGTAAGAAAGTATAAAACTCACCACTCAAGCTAAAAATATTCCTTAATTCAAAATTCTCTAATGGTAATATGGTAGGTGAATAAATTTTAATGCTGTTATAAAGGTTAAAGAAAACAAAAGTATTCAAAATAAAAATAAAAATAATTTGCTAATGGATATACAATATAAAAATATGGAAATTGACATTAAAAACATAAAATTTGGGGGGAGAGAGTGTAAAAATGTAGTATTTTGTATGTTTGATGATAAGTTATTAGCAGCTCCAAGTAGACTGTTATAATATGTAAGCTTCATGACACAGTGAAAATTTACTGTAGAGACACAAAAAATATATAGGGAAAGGAATCAAAGGATACCACTACCCCAAAAAAAACCTCATCAAATCACAAAAAAAGAGAACAAGAAAGAAATCAAAGAAGTATAAAAGGGCCAGAAAACCTTTATAAGATAGCAACAGTTAAATCCACACTTACCAATAATTACTTTAAATGTAAATGGACTAAATTCTCCAATCAAAAGACAAAGAGTAGTTGAATGGATTAAAAAACAGTACTCAACTATATGTTGCATACTGCAGACTCACTTCAACTTTTAGGGCACACACGACTAAAGTGAAGGGATAAAAAAAAGATATTCTATGCAAATAGAAACCAAAGAAAGCAGGAGTAGCTATATTTTTATCAGACTAAATATACTGTAAGGCAAAAATTGTAAAAAAAAAAAAAGACAAAGAAGGACATTATATAATAATAAAGGGGTCGATTTATCAAGAGCATATACCAGTTATAAATATGTACGCCCCCAACATTGGAGCACATAAATATTAATAGACCTGAAGAAAGGGATAGGCAGCAATACTGTAATCGGAGGGGACTTCAAGAGTCACTTTTCAATAATGGATAGATCATTCAGATGGAAAATCAATAAGGAAACTTTGGTCTTAAAATACATATTAGACCAAACAGGCCTAACAGATGGATACAGAACATTTCATCCAATAGCAGCAGAATTCATTCTTCTCAAGCACACATTCTCAAGATAGACCATATGTCAGACCATATGTTCATCAATTTAAGGAGACTGAAATCATGTCAAGCATCTTTTCCAACAACAACAGTGTGAAACTGGAAATCAATTACAAAAAGAAAACTGCAAGAGTCACAAATACGTGGAGATTAAACAACATGCTACTGAACAATCAATGGGTAATAGAAGAAATGAAAAAGGGAAATAAAAAAATATCTTGAGACAAATGAAAAAAGAAATACAACATACCAAAACTTAAGGAATGAAACAAAAGTAGTTCTAAGAGAAATGTTCATAGCAAGAAACACCTACATTTAAAAACAACAACTACGGGGCGCCTGGGTGGCTCAGTTGGTTAAGCAACTGCCTTCAGCTCAGGTCATGATCCCAGAGACCCAGGATCGAGCCCCACATCAGGTTCCCTGCTCAGCAGGAAGCCTGCTTCTTCCTCTTTCACTCCCCCTGCTTGTGTTCCCTCTCTGGCTGCGTTCCTCTCTGTCAAATAAATAAAAAAAATCTTTAAAAAACAACAACAACAACAAAAACTTCAAATAAACAACTGAACTTAGTACCTCAAGGAACTAGAAAAAGAACAAGTAAAGCCCAAACGTAGCAGAGGAAGAAAAATAATAAAGATCAGAGTAGAAATAAATATTAAAAAACACTAAAAAGACATATAGAAAAAAAATCAATGAAACTAAAGATAAAATTGGCAGACCTTTAGCTAGACCGAGTAAAAAAGATAGAATAAATAAATGAAGTCAGATGGGAAAGAGGGGACCTTAGAAGTGATAACATAACAGTATTAAGGATTATTAGAAACTACTATGAACAATTATATGCCAACAATCTAGAAAACCTAGAAGAAATGGATAAATTTCTAAAAACACACAACCTATCAAGATTGGATAATGAAGAAACAAAATTTCATAAGACCAATTACTAGTAAAGGGATGAAATCAGTAATCAAAACAACATATGGTTCAACATATGCAAATCAATAAATGTGATATACCACATTAACAAAATGAAGGAAAGTATTATATGATCATTCTAATAGATGTAGAAAAATCATTTGGCAAAATTAAATATTCTTTCATGATAAAAACCAAACAAACTGAGTGTAGAAAAATGTACCTTAACATAATAAAGGCCACATATGACAAGCCCACTGCTAACATCATAATCATCAGTGAAAAGCTAAAAGCTTTTCTTCTAAGACCAAAACAAAACAAAGATTCCCACTTTCACAACTTTTATGCAACATGGTACTAGAAGTTCTAGCAAGAGCAATTAGGCAAGAAAAGGAAACAAAAGACTTTCAAATTAGAAAGGAAGAAGTAAAATTGTCTTTATCTGAAGATGACATAATGCTGTATCTAGAAAAATCCTAGAGACTCCATCAAAATACTATTGTAACTAATAAACAAACACAGTTAAGTTTGCAGGATACAAAATTAATAGACAAAACTCAGTTATATTTCTACATATTAATTACAAACTATACAAAAGAGAAATTAAGAAAACAATTCCATTTACAGTACATCAAAAAGATTAAAGTACTTAAGAATAAATTTAACCAGAGAGAGGCACCTCGGTGGCTCAGAAGGGTAAGCCTCTGCCTTTGGCTCAGGTCAAGATCTCAGGATCCTGGGATCGAGTCCCCGCATCGGGCTCTCTGCTCAGTGAGGAGCCTGCTTCCCCCTCTTTCTCTGCCTGCCTCTCTGCCTATTTGTGATCTCTCTCTCTCTCTCTGTGTCAAATAAATAAATTATTTAAAAAAAAGAATAAATTTAACCAGAAAGGTGAAAGATCTATAAAGTGAATGCTACAAAATTTTGAAGAATGAAATTGAAGACACAAATAAATGGAAACATAATCTGTGTTCATGAATTCGAAGAATTAATGCCATTAAAATGTCCATACTACCTAAAGCCCTCTAGAGATACAGTGTGATACCTATTAAAATTTCATTGTTCATCAAATTTTTTTAAAATCCTAAATCATAGGGAACCACAAAAGCATTTGAATAGTCCAAAGCATGTTGAGAAAGAAGAACAAAGCTGGAGGTATCAAGTGTCCTGTTTTCAAACTATATTACAAAGCTATAGCAATCAAAGCAGTTAGGTATTGCCATAAAAACAGATACAAAGACCAAGGGAATAGAATAGTGATCTTAAAAATAAACCCATATATATATATATATATATATGGTTAATTAATTTTCAACAAAGGAGCCAAAATATATAATGGAGGCAGTCTAGTCCCTCCAACAAATGGTGCTGAGAAAACTGGATATTCACATGCAAAAGAATGAAATTGGACCACTATTCTATACCATACACAAAAATCAACTCAAACGATTGAAGACCTAAACATAAGAAGAACTGAAACCATAAAACTTGCAGAAGGAAACAAAGGGAGTAAGCTCCTTGATATCATTCTTTGCAATGATTTTTTTTTTTGGGATATGCTATCAAAGCAAAGGCAACAAAAAGGAAAATAAACAAGTGGAATTACATCAAACTAAAAATTTTATGCACATTAAAGAAACCATCAATTAAATGAAAAGGCAACCTATGGATGGAAGAAAATATTTACCTAAACTACATCTGATCAGAGTTTAATACTCAAAATATACATGGATTCATATACCTCAATAGCATAAAAATAATCCAATTAAAAATGGATAAAAGACCTGAATAAGATTTTTTCCACAGAAAACACAGAAATGGCCAACAGGTACATGAAAAGGTGCTTAGCATCACTAATAATTAGGGAAATGCAAAGAAAAACCATAATGAGATATCACCTTATCCCTGTTTGAATATTTAATAAGATTCGAGATAACAAATGCCACTGAAACTGTACAGTAAAGGGAACCCACATATAATACTGTTGATGAGAATGTAAACTAGTATAGCTACTATGGAAAACAGTATGGAGATTCCTCACAAAATTAAAAATGAAACTGTCATATGATCCAGCAATTTCACTTCTGGATCTATACCCAAAAGAAATAAAATCTTTACCTCAAAAAGATATCTGAACTGCCAAGTTTATTGTAGCCTTATTCACGATAGCAAAGGTATGAAAACAACCTGACTGTCCACTAATGGATGAATGAATAAAGAAAGTGTCGTGTTCAATCTTAAAAAAAGGAGGAAATATTAACATTTGTGACAACGTGAGTGAAACTGGAGGGCATTATGCTAAATGAAATAAGCTAAACAGAGAAAGATAAATATGCACAGTATCACTTGTATATAAAATCCTTTTTTAAAAAAAGATTTTTTATTTATTTGTCAGAAAGAGAGAGAGGGAGAGAATGTGCTCACACAAGCAGAGGGAG
>PITA01026244.1:0-22951 GCA_004023965.1 Spilogale gracilis
TCTTGGGACTCTGTGCCTTCACCACACGGGTACCAATATGAGGATGTAGGACACTGTAGTCTGGTCTACGTACTCCCTTCCACATGGTCTCCATACCATACTATTCCTGCCCCCAGAGGATTCCTGTCTCGCTGTATGTAATCAAGGGACACTGTGTTAAAAAGCTAAGTGATTTTATCAGTCAAAAGAGAGTCTGCTCATTTTAAAGGAAGAGACAGCAGCCTCCCGAACCTGCCCCCTTCATCAGAGGAGTCATGGGAAAGAAGGCCGCCCTCTTGATTATGGAGTTGCCCAAAACTCTTCCAGGCTGCCTGCTCACTGACCGACCCCAGCCCCACTCTGTTCCTTTCAGTCTACACCCCCCCACCCCCAGAACAGAGCTGAGTATTCTCGCAAAGCTCCCAAGTGGACCACAAATGATGTGCGACCACAATGACCCCGTGTGCTTCGATGGAGCTGACCAGCCAGAGTCAGGTTGGGCTGGGCCATCGGGTCACGCCCAGGGGCCAACCAGAATGACAGATCCCACGGAGTGTGGCTGTGACTCCAGGGAAAGCCTGCCAGGAATGTCCCTGACCTTCTCTCTCGCTCCCTCTGGGGTGGCCTGGCAAAGGGGTATGGCTTCTTCAAGTTCCACGGCACAGAGCTCCCAGGTGTCCTCTCTGATCTCAACATTCTCTCATTGCTTGCCCTTGGTGGGCCATGGCCTCAGCCCAGGAGGGAGGGACAGGGTCAGGTGGGAGGAGTCTCCTGAGCTTACGTCTATTAAAAAAGAACACCACTCAGCAGGCCAAATGCACAGGCAGGGGCCTCCCCTGTCCTCTGTCCTCGTGTGTGGGGATGGAAAACAGCCCCTTCATCCACTCATTTCAGGCTTTTTCAGACCCTGACACTCAGTCTATCCCATAAAGTTCCCTCTCTGCAGCCCACTCGGGTGAAGTTTAACCTGATTCTAATTCTGCTGGCCTTCCGGGCGCTGGCCCCACTCACAGGATGCAGCTGATCCAAACTTGCACAAATTCTCTGAGGGTGGAAATACCTGCCTCACATACCAAAAGTTCATTGCTTTGAAATTATATGGTTATAGAAACTCTTCCAAAAACTTAGGTAATGTCTAAGGGCTCCCTGAGACGTAAATAAAACAAAGAAGCATAAACAGAAAACAATTAATACTTGCACCTACAGTCTCCAAAGAGCCAAGAATTGCAGCTTGCATAGCTTTTCAAGATCAGAGAGGGAGACCACCACCGTCTTGTGCCTGTGCCCACAGTCCCAAGCAGAAGAGGCAAAATGGAACACAAGATTTACGCTCAAGCCTCATAAACAAGTAATAATCTATTCTAATTATGCATCTGCTTTAAACAGAATCAGACCTCTCTGGAGACAACACAAATGCCACGCAACAGGGAAGAGAGCCCTGCTAAGCCATTAGGGAGAAGTTTGATGCATCGGGATTTAATTGCTACTCAACGTCGGAATAAAGTTTTATTGAATATAGCCACATCCATCTGTTAATTTACTGTCTAGCATTTCTGCGCTAAAAGGATGGCGTGGACTTAACCGTGATGGAGACCATACGGCGCACAAGGCCTAAAATATTCCACTGTCTGGTCCTTTCCAGAGTTTGCCAACCCCAGGTTTTACATGACCTTTAGATCCAAGGTGACTTTGGAATGCTCCCATCTGCAGACACCAAAATCTCCTACTTGCTATCGCTTCTCTCTCACACTTTGAGGTTGAGGCTGTCCTGACAGAAAACACACATGCCCCATTCAACTTTCCTGGGGTAGTGAGTGGCACAAATTACCACCCACCCGAACCATCTCAAGCATATTCGAGAACCAAAATCCAAGCAAGGTAGAGTGCCATGCAAACTTGGCTAGCCTGAGATCCTGTTGCTTTCCTTTCCCAACATGTCTCAGGACTACCTTGCGACCAAGAGGTCCACCCCAAGTCGCCACATGGTCTCCCCCTTTCTGTCTTCAGCCCTTCCTCTACGGAGTGCACTTAGGAAGAAGTGTCCGAAGTTTAGCTCACATGAACAGGATGAACATGCAGACTAAACACCAGAAGTGTCCGCTGCTGCAGAAATTTTAGAATCTTAAGTCTTAGAGGTCCACCGGCAGCTGGTGCGCGCTGAATGCAGACGCTTGGTGGAGTTCCTTTATCTAAAGCACAGCGCCCTCACATGGTACCAAAGGGAAGCACAGTCTTCCCAAACATCAGAGGACTGAAGTGAACCCTCCTTGCACAGCTCACAGCTCTGATGCCATCTGTGAGAGGGCCCCCCGTCCAACTCAGTGAGGATTTGGAATCAATGTTATCCAGATTTCCACCCTCATTTCCTTCACAGATAGCTGTTCCTCGCTGGAAACTTTACACCGAGAAGTATAAACTCTGACCTCTAGAGAAACTCACCAAACCGCAGCAAATGGGATTCAGATGTTTCCATGTACAGTACAGTGATGTGACCTAGACTTTAAACACTTTGGCAAAAACAGGAAAAATGATGTGGGCCTTCCAGTCCCTCCCAGAACATGATACAGCCTTGACCCGAGTCCTACGGTGATCTGAGCCTTTCTCACTCCTCCTTAAGCCTCCTCACCCGCAGCCCACATTCTCTGCCCCTGTTCCACATTAGCTCCTAACAGGCTGCCTCCACGGTCCATTTTCCTTGTTTAACCAAAGACGCCAATTTCTCCCAGCCCAGCAAAAGTAGATCACATTCTGATCAGGACTCAGAAAAATCCTGCAAGGAGAGCCAGTAAAAGCCAATCCTAGGAAATTACCCCCAGAGTTTCTCTACAAAGCTGGGAGGAAAGCAGAAGTCTTACATAAAGACTTGGACCCCCAGGCTCTCTGGCTCTGCTGCAGATTCTCTAGGACTTGTTGCATACCATGTGGGTAAGAGCTAGAGAATTCTAGACGGTGGCACAAGATAAGGCGGAGGTGGGGGAAGCAGTTTTCTTCTGCCAGGGAAAAACAGGCACAAAAGAATATCAGAAACCGCTTCCCAGGGGCCAATCATGACAGAGATACAGAAACAACCCGGTGTCTCATGCTGAGTCGATTCCAGGCTTTTTGAGGGGCAGCCCATCTGCCAGCCATGTGCGCTCCTAGGAGGAAGATGGAGAAGCTAAGAAGCATGCGGCTGGGCACCAGCGGACGGGGTTCTAGTGTGAGCACAAGCAGGGTAGAGGTGCACCAGAACATCCCCCTGTCCCTCAGAGCACTGCACAGGTGCTTCTAATGTGGCCAGGCAGGGTCCCCAGGGTGGGCTAGCTACAGCCCCAGCAAGGGAGCTTCTGGGGACCGGAACAGAGTCTTATCACCAATGTGACACACCTGGCTAGGGTGGCTGTCAGACACATACCTGTCTGTGATAATAAGGGAACAATGGGTATGAACACCCTCTCTCTTGGTTCTCACCACTCAAGAAGAGGTTAGTGGCTTGTCAGGGGACCCCATCAAACTTTCCTTTTGCGGGTACAGTGAGATTCAAGATGGCAGAAGCGTGGTGAATGCTCACTACCGTACCCCGGCATCCAAGAACAGATGAGATACACACCTAGAGGTGTTCCCCGTGACATGCACACTTACACACCTGTGCAGATGCAAATAAATATGGGTTAAGCGCGCCCCTCAGTCTAGGGGCCTTACAAGGTTTCATCCCCCCCAGACCTGGGCTCCCTTGGCGGGCTGCTGCGTTTCCCAGTATGCAAGCCCAGAACAGCACAGTCCCCGTGAACTTCAGAGGTTCGGCACAACCAGTGGAAGGCACTGGACAGTCAAACGCTTCCCCCCTCACCCTCTTTGCTTAGAGACCCTCTGGAAGGTCCGGACGGGAAAAGAGGAGGTTCCCTTCGGACGGCGGGAGAGCAACCCTGGAGGCTGAACTTCCAGCCCAGGCGCCGTCGCCCCCAGCCCAACCTGCCCCGGGGACCACACCCCGCGCCGCGACTGATCGACGGGCAGACCCGGAGGGGGCGCGGGCAGTACCAGGCCGCCGCCGGCGCCGCAGGCGCTGAGCGAGACGAGGGAACCGGGGTGGCCGAGCACTCGGCCCGAGTAGAAGCACAGCTCGGCGGGCCGTCCGCGGCGCCCGGCCGCGCCCGCCTCCTCCACCTCGAAGCCGCGGGACAGGAACCGCAGGTCGTGGCGAAGCTGCAAGTACAGGTCGCGCCCGAAGGCCGGCAGGTGCAGCAGCAGGGCGCGCTCGCCTGGCGGGACACGCGAGGCGGCGGGGGGCGCGCGGGGGCGCCGGCGCTTTCGGGGTCCCGGGGCGCCGGGCAGCGGCGGCAGGTGCACGTCGTCCGGACGCACCCGCCGCGGCAGCACCACCTCCACGTCCGCCGCCGAGTCGCCGACAGCTGCGGGGAGAGAGGAGACGCGTCAGCGCGGCGGGGCCCGCCCGGCCGCCCGCCCTCCCTCCAGCCGCCCGCCGCGCACGGGGTCCAGCGCCGGGCATGCCGCGCCAGCAAGCACGCGCTCCCTTCCTTCCCCTCGCTGCTGCACCTCCGTGCGGGCCAGCGCCTCCGCCCGGGACCCGGGCTATCCCCGGAAGGGCTCCGGCTCGGCCGCCAGAGCACCTCCGGGGAACGCGGCGCGGCGTCCGCGCCCGGAGACCTGGCTGCTACGCGGCCGCCTGGAGCCCGGTCGTCCGGCCGCGACTCGCAGCCCCTCGGCCCAGAGCGCTGTCAGCTCTCCGCCGCCGGCCCGGGGCCGCGCAGGCAGGCGGGAGCCGCCAGGATGCAACGGGAGGGCAGGAGGAAGGTGGCCGCCAGAGACGCGGGCGAGGAAAGGGCGGTGGGCGAGGGAGCGCTACCTGTGCCCGGGTCCAGTCCCCAAACGAGCAGCAGCAGCAAGGGCAGGACGAGAGGAGGCAGCAGGGCGCCGTCACACATGGTACTTGGGAGGAGCAGCCCCCCAGACGGTCGCGGCGGAGCGAGAGCACGCGAGGCGGCGGCGCCAACCGGAGTGAAGCCCTCCAGCCTTTGGAAAAAGTAATTAGCGCTGCGGACAAACCCAACGTGGTAAACCCCAAGCCCCGCCTTCTCCTCGGAAAACAGGAGACGATTGGGCTCTCCCTTTCCGCTGCCCCGCCTCCCCATTCCCCATTGGCTAGAACGGGTCTAAACCAGGGCGCGTGGTTAGGTTGTAAGCACTTTCTTACACGTGGTTTCTGGGCAGTGGCGGGGACTCGGCACCAGGTGGCGCCAGGGAGCCCCCTGGCGCTGCGCTATCCGGAGGCCCTCTGAGGACACCTGACTGGTCTTCAGAGTTTGGGCTCCTTGTCAGGATCCTCTCTGACCCTGCTGCCCAACATGCCAAGAAGACAGGCCAGAAATCGTCCTGGACAACTGGTTTCATCCATAAAAGTATGTTCTCTCTACATCTAGAGTAAAACTAGTTTGGGTGGTTTGTGGCTGGACACTGTGTGGGCACACCTGAGTTTGCACCTGATAGCTCCACACAATGCAGCAGTGTTTAGCCAAAGCCTTTGTGTCTCCTGTCGCTTGTATCCTCACAGAAACCAGTAGTACAGGCATGATCACACCCTCTTACAGACTGAGAAACTGAGGGAGAGAGAGCTGAAGGAGCTTGCTAGTTACCAGTGAGTTTCTGTCAAAACAGGAACTAGACTTCTTGGTCCTGACTTCCAGTCTGGAGCTGCTTACTACAAACAGCAAGCAAGAGGCCTCACGGGCAGGCAGGGGGTTTTGGGGGGAGGGCACTAGGGAACTCACACAAAGTGGCAAAGCCTGGACTTCCAGTTGAGTTCATTCTTTTCCCACCAGAATATAACTGAAGTTTGCAAGAAAGAGGATTCCTTTAGCTTCGTGAGGAGCATCTTGTAGGAAAAAAAAAAAAAAAACCAACCAGAATTAACCAAAGCATAACTGTTCTTGGGTCTCTCTTCCCTTCCTTGTCCGGTTTTCTGTTTCTGTTTTTCAAAGTAGAAGGGTTACCGCACTCCTACTGGACTCTGCTTGGGGACTTTCAGAATCTAAAATGTATCACAGGATTCCATGTCATCAGAAGAAATCCAGAGGTGAAAACTGTCCAGCTTCCATGATATTTCATTAACCCCTGGAGTGGACTGTGTCACTGGTTCTCAATAAAGCCTCCGACTTTTACTACAACAAACTTGCTGCTCTAGGGGTCCCCCAGGGTGTGGCTGATGGAATCCTCTTCTTTTTTTTTAATTTTTTAAATATTTTTTAAAGATTTTATTTTTTTATTTGACAGAGAGAGAGATCACAAGTAAGCAGAGAGGCAGGCAGAGAGAGAGGGGGAAGCAGGCTCCTTGCTGAGCAGAGAGCCCTATGCGGGCCACAATCCCAGGACCCTGAGATCATGGCCTGAGCCAAAGGCAGAGGCTTAACCCACTGAACTGAACCACTCAGGCGCCCTGGAATCCTCTTCTGCTCTGTCTACCCCCGCCCTCCACATGGGGCTGGCCTCTGCCACCCGCTGCTCCGGGGGCTGCCACTCGCTGCTGAGTACCACACACATCCAAAAAAGGCTTGGCACCTTTTCCCTCCCCCTTGACAACAGCGTCAGCCAACTTCTGATGGCACAAGAAATCATGGGGAGCTTTGTGGTGCAGCTTTGTTAGCAAAAGAGCCACTTCACAGACCTTCCTGCCCAAAAGCCAGAGAGCAGCAGCCACTCTGCTTCGCACATTTGAAGTCGTCCTTGTCAATCTATCAGATGATGCTCTGATGCACAAGTCCGTAGGACCATGCAGACTAAAGCAACAGCAAGATACTGTCTCGTCCCCCAGCTGTGCAAAACGGAAGAGCTGGGAAATATCAAGAATTGGAGAGGACATTCACCTGCTGCTGGTTGGGAGTGTAAATTGGCATGGCCACTTTGAAGAACAATCGGGCAAACTGTAATCAACTCTGTGATTCAAGGTCCGGTTAACTGCCACAGAGAAACACGGGCGCGTGTTTAAGAACGTTCACCACAGTGCCTTATTAAGAGCAAACATATTGAAAACCTGAATGTCCATGATTAGATAAATGGCTGCCAAAACACAAGACATCACTTCAATGCAAGAAGGTCTTATTTGGGGCGCCTGGGCGGTTCAGTCATTGAGCGTCTGCCTCAGGGCACCGTATTAGGCTCTCTGCTCAGTGGGAAGCCTGCTTCTCCCTCTCTCACTCCCCCTGCCTGTGTTCCCTCTCTAGCTGTGTTTCTCTCTGCCAAATAAATAAATAAAATCTTTTTTAAAAAGCTCATATTTACAACACCATGGAAGGAACTCCAAGACTGCTGTTGTATTTTTTTCTTTTAAAGAGACCGCCTCAGAATACCGGGTGCTGTAGGCTTAAAATAAATAAAATAAAAAAATTAAAATGAAGTTGAGAAAGAATGCACATGATAATACTTCCATAAACACAGTATTAAATCATTTGTATGGTAAAAGCCAAAGGAAAAGTCTGGAAGGATACACACTGAACTTTTTAAGGTTTGGTGTCCTTTTTATATTAAACAGCATGAATGGATGCCATCCAGGGTCCAGGCAGGATCACTGCTACCATTCTAGGTATTTCAAGCAGGGGGAATTTAACATGGAGAATTGAGTACAAAAGTGAGGAAAAGCTAAACCGGGAAATTCAGTGAATATATGCTGCCCCTGCCCCTGCCCTTGCCCCTGCCCCTGCCTCTGCGATCAATTCCAGCCCCAGGGGTCTCTGCCTCCTGCTGCATCATTGAAGACAGTCATGGTTGGTTCTGGATCTATCAGATGTGTGAACTAGACTGGGGCTCCATGCCCAGTGCCACACCAGCAACTCCCAACACCTGTTGCACTGCATCCTTATCTCTGTTCCTTGCATCTGATCTCCTGCCAGGGCCTCTTTTTGGCACAATCTAATATGAAACCTAAGAAACGTAGGGGAGAAACATCAGGAGTCACAGCATTGTAGGTTGCAGGCTTTCAGCCTCAACGATGAAAAGCAGCCCTTAAAAGCAAGCATGTGGAGCTAAGAGACAAACCTTCTAAAGGTCTTAGTCTGGTCTAGATGAGACTGAATTCCCTTCCCCTCCACCATTATTTTCCAGCATCCTTTCCAAAATGATTTAGTGTTTCAGTGCAATCCCTATCAAAATTCCATTGGCATTTTGCACAGAAATAGCAAAACCCAAAATTCATATGGAAACACAAAAGAACCCAAGAAGCTAAAGCAATCTTGAGGAAGAAGAACAAAGATGGAGGTATCCCACTGCCTGGTTTCATGCTATATTACAAAGCTGTAGTTATCAGCACAGTAGGGTACTGGCATCTAAAACAGACAAATAGACCAATGGAACAGAATCAAAAGCCCAGAAATAAACCCAGGTGTATATGATCAACTACCATTTGACAAGGCATCCAAGAATACTCAAGCAGAAAGGACAGTCTCCTTAATAAACGGTGGTAGGAAAACTAGATATTCACATGCAGAAGGATGAAATTAGACCCCTTTCTTATACCACTCACAGAAATCAGTTTGAGTTGGGTTAAAGACTTAAATGTAAAACTTGAAGCCATAAAACTCATAGAAGAAAGCACAGGGAACAGCTCCTTGGCACTGTTTTTGGCAATGATGTTTCAGGATGACATCAAAAGTACAGGCAACAAAACCAAATATCAACCAGTGGGACTAAATCAATTTCTGCGCAACAATGAAAACCATCTACAAAATAGAAAGGCAATTCTGGAATGAGAGAAAATATCTGCAAACCGTATATCTAAGAAGGGGTTGATATCCAAAACATACAAAGAAATCTTACAACTTAATTAAAAAAAATAGTACTGTGGGGCACCTGGGTGGCTCCGTAGGCTAAGCACCTGTCTCCTGGTTTCCACTCAGGTCATGATCTCAGGGTCATGATATTGAACCCTGCCTCAGGCTCCACGCTCAGTGTGGAGTCAGCTTGGGAGTCTCTCCCTCTCCCTCTGTACCCTCCTCCCCATCCCCATTCAAGTATGTGCATTCTATCTCTTAAATAAATAAAATCTTTTAAAATAATAATAATCCAACTTAAAAAATGGGCAAAGGGCCCAAATAGACATTCTTCCAAAGAATACACACAAATGGCCAACAGGTGCATGAAAAGACGCTCAACATCGCTCATCCTCAGGGAAAAGCAAAGCAGAACAGCAATGAGATACCACCTCGCACCTGTTAGGGTGGCTGTTGCCAAAAGGGCAAGAGATCAAAAGCGTTGGCGAAGATGTGGAGGAAGGGAAACCCCTGTGCGCTGTCGGAGGTGGTCTAAACTGGTTCAGCCACTAAGGAAAACTGTGTGGGTTCCTCAAAAACTTTAAAATGGAACTACTCTGTGATCCCGCAATTCTGCTTCCGCGTAGATGTCTGGAAAAAAAAAAAAAAACACCATGACACCAGGTTAAATAAGTCAGTCCCAAAAAGACAAATCTTAAAAGGCAAATCACAGAAAGACAAATACTATATAATTCCACGTAGATGAGGTACCTAGGATAGTCAAATTCATAGACACGCAAGGTAGAACAGTGATTCCCAAGGGCCGGGGAAGGGGAAATGAGAGGCTGTTTAACGCGTACAGCATTTCGGTTTGGAAAGATGGAAACATTCCGGAGATGGAGAGTGATGGTCGCACAACCATGTCAGTGTTCTTAATGCCACTGAACTGGATACCGGAAATGGCTAAAATGCTAAGTTTTACGTTATGTGTATTTTCCCACAAAAGGAACGCTTAAAAGAAAAGAAAGAAATCGTTACCATTGGCTATGGTCTCAATTCATCTCAACACACGCAAATAGCCTGTCTAAATTTTGTGGAGGGGCGGGGCTTAATCCCCTTTCACCAATGAAGCAAAGGATTCAGCATGAGGTTAAAACCAGACCAGTAAGCAGACAAAAACCCTACAGGGGGCAGTGATGATCTGAATGGGACAGAAGGGAAGCCATCCCCTGGGTCTGGTGGTCAAAACAATTTGTAGTGCTCCTAGTTGACAGAAATCAACTTTTCAGCTTGTCCACTTGTTTTTTGTGAACAGCTCTATTCCGGTGGGCGGTGGTCTTTTCTGATCACGTTGTCCAGCGAGGGACCCCCGGCAGGTCGGGTATGTTGCCTCTCTTGGCCTCTCTCTGCCGACACTTCCCAACACTTGGTTTTGGATGCCTGTGGCCATCAGAGACCATAACTGGTGTTGTGAGTGAATGCAAGGCAGACTCCGCCAAGACCCACCGTTTCCAAGTCCATGCTTAGAAATAGAGAGCCCAAGACCCAACCCCGGGCAGAATATAGAAAACTGTAGGCACTAAAGCCAGATGTGAGCCTCTTGAATTTTCTAATCAGGGCTTTCTTAGAGCTGGTAATTGCTGAATCCAGGAACCAAGACCCATGTGCAAACTTGATCTGCTTGTAGGTGGAAGAAGGCCTCCGTGACCTAAAGATCAGTAAGCATTGGTGGGGTGTTCAGAAAGGGTGAGTGAGGGGATTCCACACCACAAGCCTCCTCTTTGAGACTCAATTCACTTGGGCTCTTGGAAGGAGCCTCCTTCTCAGCCTCCCATGAGATGCCACTTCCTCCCCAGCAGGGGGCGCCCAGCCTCAGTCTTGTCCTCCTAAAGCAGAATTGGTGTGAAGCCCAGCCATTCCTGCTTCAAAGGCAAGGTTCTTCTGATTTATATTTCAGCCTTTCCGTGGGGAGCCTGGATCCTGGCCTGAAATGCAGCTACTTGGCCGGCACCCCAATCCTCTGAGTGAATCTTGCTCACCTCTCCCTGTGGGGTCTTCACGCTCCTCCCTGTACCTCCCTGGGCAGCAGGGTGCTGGCCACATTCCCTTCACCAGGAATGGGTGCCCTTGCCACATGAGACCATTCCTGCCTGATTCCTGGAGTGGCCCTTATCTGGAAATTCCTGCTGTGCGCCATTCCTGCTTACCCAAACATGCCTTCGGGGCGATAATAGAGAACAAGTCCAAGTTCCTACTCGTTTGATTTTTTTTTTTTTTTTTTTTTTTTAGTCTAGCTATTACTGCTCAATCATGGTTGCTACTAGCCATGCCCATTCCCAGTATGTTGGCCCTAACCAACCCCTCCCCTGCCCAGGCTGTGCTCATGAGGTCTCAGCCCGACCGGGTTGTCCACCACAGCCTTTAAGGGTCCCTGCTGCTGGAGAGACAACTCTATATTCATGTCCTTCTGAAGGTCACCAGAGCCACCCTCTGAGTAGGAGGCAGCAATGGCAGTCCCTACGTGTCTGAATTAGCAGGATGAGGGCCCTTAGCATCGGACATGAGCACAGGATTTCATCCCAAATAATTTCTCTCCCCAGTGAACAACCGAGAAAAGCAGTGTATTTTTCGTTTTTCATTCTTCTGTAACACACCTTTCTCTTCGATGTCTTTCTCCTCTTCCAGCCTTCCCCCTTAAGGGACCACGGAAGATCTCTCCCAGTTCTTCCTTTGCTCAAGGAAAGCAGCTTGTCTGAGATACCAGGCTAAAATGTGATGCCACTACAGAGTGGAAACCAGAAGTGAACCAAGTTTATATGGGATTTTGGTAATGCAAACGATGATGGCTCAGATTGGTTGGGTAATAATAGGGTACTCAACAGGTAGCAGCTGTCGACAAACTCAGACAAGACCTAAGCTGGATTCTGTGATGGTTTTAAAATACACTTGACCCCCTAATGTAAATAAATAAATAAATAAAACGCATTTGACCCTTGAACAACATGGGTTTGAACTGTGCAGATCCAGATATTCTTTTTTTTTTTAAGATTTTATTTATTTATTTGACAGAGAGAAACACAGCTTGTGAGGGAACACAAGCAGGGGAAGTGAGAGAGGGAGAAGCAGGCTTCCTGCTGAGCACAGAGCTCCATGTGGGGCTTGATCCTGGGTCTCCGGGATCATGACCTGAGCCGAAGGCAGTCGCTTAACGAACTGAGCTGCACCCAGATCCAGATATTCTTAATAATGTTTTATTTTCTCTAGCTTACTTTATAGTAAGAACACATACAACATGGAAAATATGTGTTAATTGACTGTGTTATTGATAAGGCTTCTGGTCCACAGTAGGCTATTTATTATTAGTGTTAAGTTTTGGAGGAGTCGAAAGCTACATGCAGATTTGCAACTACACGGGGTCAGCACCTCTAACCTTCATGTTCTTCAAGGTCAACTGTATATATGCTAATTATGACCCTCTTCCCCTCCAGAGGTGGAACCTAACTCCCCTTCTTGGAAAGTATGCTACATTCACTGACTTGCTTATAACAGAATGTACTGGGAGTTATGGAGTGAGTCTTTGTGACTACAGGACTATGCCCTAAAAGGAATACACTCTCTCTGCCTGTGTTCTCTCTCTCTCTCTCTCTCTCTTTCTCTCTCTCTCTCTCTCTCTCTCTCTCTCGTTCTTTCTCTCACTCTCTTTCATCACTTACTTTGATGGAAACCAGTGATTAGGTCATGAGATTACTCAAGCAGCCCAATGGAAAATCCCAATGAAAAGGAAACTAACCTGCTAGAACCAACTAACTAGCCATGTGAGTGAATCACCTTGAAACCAGATTTCAGGGCACCTGGGTGGCTTAGTTGGTTATGTGTCTGACTCTTGAGCTCAGCTCAGGTCTTGATCTCGGGGTCCTGACTTCATGCCCTGTGTTTATAAAAAAAAAAAAAAAAAGAGCAGATTCTCCATCGTTAGTCAAGCCTGTAGATGATTTCAGGCCCTAGCCTTCAAGCCAGCCCCAGACAATATGGGCAGAGACAAGCCATCCCTCCTGTGCCCTGGATGAATCTATGACCCACAGAAAAACAAGAGAAAATAAATTATAATTAGGTTTTAAAGCCACTAAGGGGTTTTTTTTGGGGGGGGGCAGGAGAGGGGTGGATAATTTGTTACACAGCAGTAGCTAACTGATACAGACTCATAATGCATACTAAAATTAACTCCAAGACAGATTAATGATTTGTACAGAGACACTCATTCAATGGTGGCATGCAGGAGGTGGACATCAGCTCAGTCTCCTCAGAAGCCACTTGCTGGGTTAGCAAAGTTGACTATAGTCACCAGACACAGAGCTGATTTGTCCCCATCCTTGATTCCTTCCCTAAACCTTGGCCCAGGTCCAGGGATAAGATTGACTGGCTTGTCTGGCAAGCAATGAGTGTGGATGCTTGAATCCATGCCTACATGTGTTTGGCACCCTTGATAAGAAACAGGGAGTCTCAGTACCCAGAAGGCAAGCAGCAATACTTAAAAAAAAAAAAAAGTCACACAAGGAGACAGAATCCTAATACGTGCTGCTTGGCTGTCTCA
This sequence comes from Spilogale gracilis, assembly GCA_004023965.1. Classification (NCBI taxonomy): domain Eukaryota; kingdom Metazoa; phylum Chordata; class Mammalia; order Carnivora; family Mephitidae; genus Spilogale; species Spilogale gracilis. The sequence goes on from PITA01026244.1 coordinate 13,309, forward strand.
GAAAAACTTGTACATACTCATCATTACGTAAACACTGTGAGATGATTTTCAGCTGTTCCAATCAAACAGAGAGAATTTCCAGAATAAATCATTCTGGCCACCGAAACAACTGTAAAAATTAGCACCCTGGAAAATGTACAAAGAACAAACACCAAAGAAGGGAGGTAGGAGGTTAAAAAAAAAATGGAGTAAGTAGCCTCCCCTTCCAAAGTGGAGAAATCAAAAGATTTGGTTAATACAATAAGAAGTAGAGGGATACATATATTTTTTTGAATTACCAAGGCAACCAATGAAAGAAGTAAAAATCTCTTCAGTTGGGATAGGAATGTGATAAGAGGGAGGCAAATCCTTAGCCACTGTAGCAATAAATCAACTGATATCTAATCTTGAGATCTACAAAACATTGGTATAAGAATAGTTTTTTAATGAAATGAAGGGAGCCATCAGGAAAGCTAACAATAGAAGTAGTTAAAAGGGAATGAGTCTGAAGTAGAGTTGGAGCAGGTAGCATTGTTTCATACTTCATTGTTTCATTCTTATCATATGCTTTCTTTGCTGAGTGTAGTATTTTGGATTTTTAAAGGAGACTTTATTTACTTTAGAGAGAGAGAGCAAGTGAGCAAGCGGAGGTTCAGGGGTACAGAGGGAAAAAGAGATCATCTCCAGCAGACTTCATGCTGAGCACAGAGCCCCATGCAAGGCTTGATCCCACAACCCTGAGATTATGACCTGAGCCAAAACCAAGAGTCAGATGCTTAACCCACTGAGCCACCCAAGCACCCCTGCAAATGTAATATTTTGAAAAAATTCAATCTTAAAAAAAAAATTCCAATGTGTTTCCACCTTTACAATACTTAACATATTGCTTTTTTATTTTCAAGTAGGGTGCATTTGTATAATGTAATATACACAGACTACTTAACCTTAAATTAACCCTGTGAGGGGAAAAAATTATCTCTCATTATCAGATAGGAAAAGTGAATTGAGAAATGCTAATGACTTACTAAATTAGTTCCTTAAGAATTATAAGTTCTTCTTAAGGGTGTCTGGGTGGCTCAGTTGTTGAGCATCTGATGTCTGCTCCAGGCATGATCCCAGAGTCCTAGGCTTGAACCCCACATCGCATCTGGCTCCCTGCTCATTAGGAAGCCTGCTTGTCCCACTCCCCCTGCTTGTGTTCCCTTTCTGCTATGTCTCTCTGTGTCAAATAAATACAATATAAAAGTCATTTTTTAAAAAAGAATTATAACTCTTAAAACATTGATCATTCTGGGTCAGTCAGTTAAGCATCAGACTCTTGGTTTCAGCTTGGGTCATGGTCTCGGGTCGTAGAATGAGCCCCACGGCAGGCTCCACACTCAGCTGGGAGTCTGCTTGGGATTCTCTCTCTCATTTCCCTCTGCCCCCACCGCTCACTCATGCATGCACTCTCTCAAATCAATTAATTGATTTTTTTAAGATTCTATCTTATTTATTTGACAGAGAACACAGCTAGAGAGGGAACACAAGCAGGGGGAGTGAGAGAGGGAGAAGCAGACTTCCCGCTGAGCAAAGGCAGACTCCTAACAACTGAGCCAACCAGACACCCCTCAAATAACTAAATAAAAAACAACAACAACACTGATCATTTCTTACAAGTGTCCATGAGGTAAAGAGAGCCACTTTATGGATGAAAATGTAATAGCAACAAAGATATGTAATTCCCTTCCCCTGGTCCCAAGGAGATAGTGGATGGCTATAGCTCCTATTTCCTTCCTGCTTTGTTGCTTTCTCGGTGGGAGCTGGTGACCATCAACACAGCATCTGAAAGCCAGAAACAAGAGGAAGCCTCATCATAACCCTTGACAGGAGTATTATTAACCACATTCCACAGGTGGGGCCATAACATGAGGGAGAAATAAGCATCCTGCTCACTGAGGCCACACAGCGGGTCAATGGCAGCTTGGGGATTTCAATCAGTGTTGGAGCCCTGGAGTCACGCCTCTATCATTAAGGGGAGGAACTGGAAGAAAAAAAGGAAGTTCACTTGCCTGTGAATGGACCCTAAGTCTGTGTAGTAAATCTACCTCTAATTGTCCATATGGTTTAAGGCAATGTTTTTCTCTTCTCAGATCTTCCATAGTCTCATCTGTAAAAAGAGACAGTTTGTAGATTATCTCCCTTCAGACCTTGAACTTGATTTTAGGCTTAGCTCTTGAAATCAGGTAAAGAAAATAAATTAAAAAATTCTACTGGGAAGGAAGAAACAAAATTGCCTTCATTCACAGAGAATATGATCATCTTTGTAGGAAATCTTAAATCTATTTTTTGAAGTTATTGGGACTAATAAGTAAGTTCAGCAGGGATCCAAGATACGAGATTAATATAAAAATTTCAATTGTATTTCTATATGATAGCAATGAACAGTTAGAAATTAAAATTTTAAAATACCATTTATAATTGCACAAAAAACAGGAAATTCTTAGAATTAGGTCTGGAAAAAAGATGCTGAAGACCTATATGCCTATATGTTCAAACTACAAAACATCACACAGCAAAATTTAAAAACACCTAAATAACTGGGAGATGGACAATATTCATAAGACTCAGTATTGCTAAAATGTCACTTCTCTCCAAATTGATACACACATTTGATGCATCCTCAAACTAAGTCCCAGCAGACTTTTTGAGAAACTGATAAGTCTAAAATTCCTAAGGAAATGCAAAAGTCCTAGAAAATAACTCTGAAAAAGAACAATTTAGTGGGCTACCTGATTTCAAGATTTCTTGTAAATCTATACCCATCAGGATAGCATGGTATTTGTCTCAAGTCAGGCAAAAGAGATCAATGGGACAGAAAATAGAATCCGGATACAGACCCGCACACATGAGGACAACTGACTTTTGGAAAAGGTGCAAAGGTGGAGAAAGCATAGTCTCTTTTTCAAAATGTGGCTAGAAAATTTGTTTATCCATAGGAAAAAAATTAACATGCATCATGTATAAAATTAATTCAAAATGGAATTTCAACCTAAATGTAAAACTTAGAACATCCAGAAGAAAATGTAGGAGAAAAGCTTTGTGACTTTAATGTAGGCAAAGTTTCTTAAGCAATGACACCAAAAGAATGATCCATTAAAGGGCATCATGATAGACAGGACTTCACTGAAACTGAACACATTTGCTCTACACAAAACACTGTTCTGAAATGAAAAGACAAGGCACAGGCCAGGAGGACATCTCTGCGGATGTCAGGATACTTCTATCCAAAATGTATGACTGGATACTTCTATCCAAAATGTATACAGAACTCTCAAAACTTGGGACGCCTGGGTGGCTCAGTTGGTTAAGCAACTGCCTTCGGCTCAGGACATGATCCCGGAGACCCGGGATCCAGTCCCACATCGGGCTCCCTGCTCAGCAGGAAGCCTGCTTCTCCCTCTCTCACTCCCCTTGCTTGTGTTCCCTCTCTGGCTGTGTTTCTCTCTGTCAAATAAATAAAATCTTAAAAAAAAAAAGAACTCTCAAAACTCAATAATAACCCTATTCAAAAATGGTAAAAAGATCCAAATAGATTTCTCCAAAGAAGTTTTACAAATGGCCAGTAAGCACATCAAAAAGATGCTCAAAATCATTAATCACTAGGGAAATGCAAACCCAAACCACAATGAAATACCACCTCGCACCCATTGGGATGGCTACTTTCAAAAACAATGGAAAATATGAAGCGTTGATGTGGAGAAACTGAAACCCTCATACCTGGCTGATGGAAATGTAAAATGTCACAGCCTCTGTATAAAACTATGGCAGTTCCTCAAAATGTCAAGCACAGAATTACCATATAGGTCAGCATACAGAGTTATGAGGTTGGAGAGTTGTGTGATGGATATAGAGTTTCTGTGTAGAACAGATGATAAAAAGTTTTGGAAATAGTGGTACTGTTTGATCAACATTGTGAATGTACTTATTGCTTCTGAACTGTACAGTTCAAAATGGCTAAAATGATTTTATGTTACATACATTTCATTATAATAAAAAACTCAGTAATGAGATGACACGCACACAGTTAAAAAAAAAAAAAAGTGGGCAGGGACTCCTGGGTGGCTCAGTTGGTTAGGCCACTCTTGGTTTTAGCTCAGGTCATGATCTCATGGTCCTGGGACAGAGCCCTGCATCAGGCTCTGCGCTCAACAGTGAGCCTGCTTGTAGGTTCTCTCTCCCTCTTCCCGTCCCGTTGCTTGCTCTTGCTCTCTCTCTCCCTCTATCTCAAATAAATAAATCTTTCAAAAAAGATAAACAAAACGTCAAACCTTCATTCAACGTAGTACTGGAAGTCCTGCCACAGCAACCAAACAAGAAAAAGAAATAAGAGGCATCCATATTGGTAAAGAAGAAGTTAAACCGTCACTATTAGCAGGTGACATGATACTATACGTAGAAACCCTTACAGACTCTACTAACTAGTAGAACTACTAGAAGTAATAAATGAATTCAGTAAATTTGCAGGATACAAAACTGATACCCAAAAATTGGTAGCATTTCTCTATTCTAATAATGAAAGCGCAGAAAGAGAAATTAAGAAAACAATTCCATTTACAACTGAACCAAAAAGAATAAACTACCTAGGAATAAACTTAACCAAGGAGGTGAAAGAACTGTACTCTCAAAGACTATAAAATATTAATGAAAGAAATGGAACATGATACAAACGGAAAGATATTCCATGCTCATGAGTTGGAAGAATCAATGTTGTTCACATGTTCATACTACCTAGAGCAATTCACAGATTCAGTGCAAATATCAAAATACCAACAGCATTTTTCACAGAATTAGAACAAGCAATACTAAATCCTTATGGGAGATCCCAAATAGCCAAAGCAATTCTGAGAAAGAACAAAGCTGGAGATATCACAGTTTCAGATTTCAAGATACACAGTATGGCACTGACACAAAAATGGACACATAGATCAATAACACAGAACACAGAGCCCAGAAATAAACTTATGCTCATATGGTCAGTTAATCAATGACAAAGGAGACAAGAATACACAATGGGGAAAAACAGTCTCTTCAATAAATGGTGCTGGGAAAATTGGACAGCTACATGCAAAAGAATCAAACTAAACCACTTTCTTACATCATACAAAAATATAAACACAATGTGGACTAAAGACCTAAACATGAGACCTAAAACCATAAGCATCCTAGTAAAGAACACAGGCAATAATTTCTCTGACATTGGCCATTGCAACATTTGTCTATGATATGTCTCCTAAGACAAGGGAAACAAAAGCAAAAACAAACTACTGGGACAAGATCAAAATAAAAAGCTATTGCCCAGCAAAGAAAACTGTCAACAGAACAATGACCAAAAAACACCAAACCAAAACAAAACCAAAACAAAAACAAAAAACAAAACCACAACCTACTGAAGATATTTGAAAATGAGATCTCTAATAAGGAGTTAATATAAAAAATAAATAAGGAACTTACAGACCTCAACACCAAACCAAATAGACAAACAATCCTATTTTTAAAAAAATGGGCAGAGGCAGGGTGCTGGGTGGCTCAGTCAATTAAACATCTAACTCTTGATTTCAGCTCAGATCATGATCTAGAGGTTGTGAGATGGAGCCCTCCCTGAGATTCTCTCTCTCTCTCTCTCTCTCTCTCTCTCTCTCTCACTCTCCCTTTGCACTTTCCCAACCTCCTCCCTCTCTAAAAAAGAAAATTAAATTAAAATTAAAATTTAATTATGGCACCTGGGTGGCTCAGTTGGTTGGGCGACTGCCTTCGGCTCAGGTCATGACCCCGGACACCCGGGATCAAGCCCCACATTGGGCTCCCTGCTTGGCAGGAAGCCTGCTTCTCCCTTTCTCACTCCCCCTGCTTGTGTTCTCTCTCTAGCTGTGTTTCTCTCTGTCAAATAAATAAATAAAATCTTTTTTAAAAATTAAAATTTAATTAAAAATGGGGAGAGGACCTAAATGACATTTTTCCAAAGAAGACATACAGATGCCAAATAGACACCTGTAAAGATGCTTAACAACATCATCATCAGGAAAATGCAAATCCAAATGGCAGTGAGGGGCACCTGGGTGGCTCAGTCATTAAGCATATGTCTTCAGCTCAGATCATGATCCTGGAGTCACAGGATCGAGCCCTACATCGGGCTCCCTGCTCAGCGAGAAGCCTACTTCTCCCTCTCTCACTCCCTGTGCTTGTGTTCCGTCTCTAGCTGTGATTCTCTGTCAAATAAATAAAATATTAAAAACAAAAAACAAAAAACAACGGTAGTGAGACATCACCTCACACCTGTTGAATGGCCAAAATCAAAAACATAAGAGGTAACAAGTATTGGTGAAGATATGGAGACTAAGGAGCCCTCATGCACTGTTGGTAGGAATATAAACGGGATAGCCACTGTGAAAAACAGTATGGAGTTTCCCCCAAAAATTAAAAATAGAAATACCATATGACCCACCACTGGGTATTTACCCCCAAGAATGAGAACACTAATTTGAAAAGACACAAACATCCCTATGTTCACTGCAGCACTGTTAACAATAGCAAGATATGGAAGCAACCCAAGTGTCCAGTAATAGATGAGTGGATAAAGAAGAACAACGGAATATTATGCAGCCATAGGAGAGGCATGAGATTGTGCTATTTGCGACAATAAGGATGGACCTAGGAGGTATTATGCTAAGTGAAGTAAATCAGACCAAGAAAGGAAATTACCACATTTATCCACTTATATGGGGAATCTAAAAAAAAAAAAAACAAAAAACAAAACCAAATGAATAAATAAACAAAAAGCAGAATCGGACCTACAAATACAGAGACAAACTGATGGTTGCCGGAAGGAAAGAGGGTGGAGGAGTGCACAAAATGAGTGAAGGGGAGTGGGAGATACAGATTTCCAGTTACAGAATGATTAAATCACGTAAATAAAAGGCATAGTATAGGCAACAGAGTCAATGGTAGCGACAGAGGGTAGCCACGCTTGTGAGCAAATCATAACCTGCTGAGAAGCTGAATCACTATGTTGTATACCTGAAACTAATATACTCAATTAAAAATATTCTTTAAATGAGCAAAAGATTTGAGTAGACATATTGCCAGAAAAGAGACACAGATGCATAATAAGATCTGAAATATATCGAATTTCATTAGTCCTAGGGAAATGAAAATTAAAACCACAACAAAATAACAAGTATGTATCTATTAGAAAGGGTTTTTAAAAAGATACCAAGCATTGGTGAGGATGTGGAGGAACTGGAATTTTCATGCCCTACTATGAGAACATAAAATGGTACAACCACATTGAAAAACATTTTGACAATTCCTTTAAAAGTTAAATATATGCCTACCCAGCCATTCTGCTCTTAGGTATGAAATTGTATCTCCTTACAAAGAATTATAAATGAATGATCGTGACGGTTTTACTGTAATAGCCAAAAACTAGAAAGAACTCAGATGCCCATCAACAGGTGAACAGATAAATAGTAGAATACACACTATACAATGGTATATACATACAATATACAATGAAATATTACTTGTCAATAAAGAATGAACTATTGATACATGCGACAATATCAGTGAATCTCAGAATAACTTAATAACAACACCAGAGGATAGCATCCAGGATCCCATTTATTAAAATTCTAGAAAATGCAAATGACAGATCAGCTGTTGTCTGGGGAAGAGGCAAGTGCAGGGAGGTACACAGAGAAGAACATATAAAGGGATAGGAGGAATGTTTGGGGAATGATGACTGTTTCTATATATTGATTACAGTAGTGGTTCCACTGATGCACACCTATATCAAAGCTTATCAAACGTATGGGTGAGGGGTGCCTGGGTGGCTAATCAGTTAAGTGCCCAACTCTTGATTTTGCCCAGGTCAAGATCTCAGGGTCTTGAGATCCAGGCCCTCTTGGCTCCGTGCTCAGCAGAGTGGGCTGGGGTTTCTCTCTCTCCCTCTGATCGATTCATCGATCGATCTATAATCTATCTTTTTAAAACGGTACGCGTGAAATACGGGCGATCTGTTGTATGTCAATTATATCTCACTAAAGTTTCAAACCCAATGTTGAATGTAAAATGCACATAATGGGATAAAAGTTTGACGATACTTTTACGTAATTAAAGCTCAAAACACTGTATGAAGACAGAATGTGGACTGGGAAGACATACCTTAAATATGCAGATTGGACTTGTAATGGGGAATGGGAGACGAAGGATTAAAAAGAAAATAATAGAAGAGAAGAGAGGGGCTTTGGGTGGCCCTATGAGGATAGCGTGCGGAGTACTATTAAGTAGAATCTCCAGTACTATAGTCCTGGGGGGAGGAGAGGGGAGGGAAGGGGTGGCTAGGGGTGGGTGGTGCACGGGAAAACTGGAGGGAGGAAGGGAGAGAAAGAATTGAAGGCAGGGAGGAGGGCAAAGGGGGAAGCGGGGAGGAGGGGGCAGTCAGGCACCCGGAGCCGAAAGAGAAATGGAGTTTGCAGAAACGCCTGGGCTCGGCAAACACGCCCCTGGCCAAGGGCCAGACAAGGCCTGGGCTACATCTAAGGGCGAACTTACATGGTTATCACATTCCCCTTCCCCCGGAGCCTCGGGAAGTTGTGGCCAAGAACAGAATGGGGGAGGGGGACGGGAAATCCATCCCTTTGTCTCTCTTTTCTCCCCCAGGACCTGATTTCGTGGTTTCCTCCCGCTCGTTTCTCCCCCGGGACCCTCCGGCCCCAGCTGCGGGGGGGGCGGGGAGGGTGAGAGGCGGAGTGGGGCGCGGCGCGGGGTCGCCAAAGCCGCAAGAGAGCCCCGAAGGAGGGGCTGCACGCCCGGCCTCCGCCTAAAGCCGCTTCCCCGGGGGCCGTGGCCAGGTTGCGCCGCCTCCGCCGGGAGCCTGCAATAGAGGCGGGAGCGCGGGTCCCGGAGCCCGGCGTCCGCGTTCCCCCACGCGGCCCCACCCGCCCGCCCTCTCCGCCTCCCCCGGCTGCGGAGCGGGGTTCACACGCACGAGGAGCAGCCTCAGCAGAATCGTTTGCACAGCTTTCCTCCGCGCGGCCCCGAGCGAGGCTCCTGGGGTCGCCTGGCAGGGGTGTCGGGGGGCGGGGAGGGGGAAGGCCTCGAACTTGGCGGGCGCGGCGGCTTGCTCCCGAGGAGGCCTGGGCATCTCCCATCCTTTCCAGTCGAAATATTTTTATTGTGATAATACACAGTCCCCAAACCGAAAGTCAGAAGGGTGATGAAAGGTACCCCGGGGAACTTTCGGGTGAGCACACCCGCAGAACCACCCGGGCACCCGGCCGCGGACAGACTACGGCGCAGGGAAGGTGGGGGGCGGGGTTAGAAAGGAGGAGCGGGGGAGAAGGAAGCGGGGAGGGAGGCCGGGAAGGGCAGAGTGAAGCGGGAGGAGGAGAGGGCCAGGCTGAGGGGGAAGTTGGGAGGAGCCACGACGGGGAAAGGGGACCTCCCGCCCACTTCATCCGGAGACCTGCTCACCCTTGTGCTCGCTCCTTCTCCCCGCATCCCACCTCTCTGGCCCTCTGGCTCTTTCTCCTTCGCGCTCTCTAGCTCTCTACCCCTGCAGTCCCCCACTGCCCACCCCATCCCTCTCTCGTCCATCCTTCTCCTCTGTCGCTCATACACTCTT